>CAIGRT010032069.1:0-11151 GCA_903798405.1 Fraxinus platypoda
CCATAATAATACAATTTATATTTCTCGACAATAAGCGACAAATATAAAATACGACATACCTGAATGGCCTAGCAAGACCTGCCCATTTGGTACCTAGTGCCCATGAAGGCTTGCTGCTTACAGTCAACTGAAAAGGCAACAAAAATTAAATGATACATCTAAATAATTTAGCAAGTTCAGCAAGGCAAATACACAAGCCCCTAATATATAATATAAATGAGCTTCTACAGATGTAGGGATACTTGTGCAGCTGTGCTAATAGTGGATGCTCAGTGGGAACTAATGAATAACAAAATAACATCCAAATGAGTAGGATGATAGCAACTTCTAAGATCACTTTTTGCAGCTCATATGGCTATTGGAAAACCTCATGTCGTACAACAGACGGCCCCTTTCCCACCCCCGGGCCCACACAAAAAAAAAAACCGTAGGTAGGGAATCGGCCAAGTGAAACCAAGATGAAATGAATCTCTCTGGTACACAACTTAAATTCTCAGACTATATCACTATACGCAATCTAAACAAACTACAGCTGAATATTGGGAAAGTTATATAAGTGCTCAAACAAGCGGATGACTTACGAAATACAGAGAAAGAAAGATTGTTTTAATTTGCTTAAAAAAGCACCTTTTGAGACAACAGAATTCAAAATAGCGTATTAACAAGCAATGAAATTACGCATTTCTCTAGCTTTTTACTCCCAATTTTTATGCCCCTAATTAGCAGCGCCCTTCGAACGAAAAAATAAATCTAGACCAAAAGAGCAGCATCGGGCAGTACCAAACGATCCGCATGCAATGGATCCATAGTATCCATGGACAGAGACTAAGTAAAACACAAAAACAAGTTATTAAACATAATTATCAAAAACTAGATCAGAAAATGAGTAAGTGGAATAGAGAAGTACGGTTTTGTAAGCAGAGAGAGAGCCGGAGGTAAAGTCACGTCGACGGAGAGATCGGAGGAGGACGGCAGTCGCCATTTGAGAAGAGAGCTTTTCCGTGACTGGTGGTTGGAAATGCTAGGGTTTAGGGTTTATAAGTGAGAGGGCAGATATTAAAAAAAGAAGATAAACTTTCTCCCGGCGAGTTACGATATGATATATATGAGGGAAAAAAAATGAGAAATATAGTGCGTGTCAGATGGTTCTAGAAAATATCGAATCGCCCATGTTATCGTACGAGAAGAAGTGGAGTGTTGCCCAAGTTGAACGTTTAATTTTGCTTATAGAACGACGTCGTTCACCAATTGATAAATAGTTTATTTTCTTTTTCACTTTCCTCCTCTTGAATAAAATTTATAAATAGTTTGAGTAGATTGACGGATAATGCGTGGTTAAAAAATAAAGAAAAGTCTTGAATTTGCGTGTAATATTATTTTATCAAATAATGTGCGGCTGAAAAGAAGAGTGAGAAACGTATTTTGAAAAGAATGAGATCAAATAAAAGCTTACCACCCTTTTATATACTTGTGGAAAAGTAGGAAAATATTTTTTGTACCTAACTATTTATGTAATATTTTATATAGGAGTGGCAAAAGGGTCGAATAGCTCGTCGGCTCGTCGGTTCAGTTTGTCAAAGCTCGGCCCATGGATGGCTCGAACTCGTTTCCGGACGAGCCCGAGCCGAGGTTTCGTCAGGCGAGCCGAGCAAGGAGCTCGCGAACGGCTCGTGGGCCAAGAGCCCAAAGTTCATGAGCCGAGTAAAAAATGTGAAGAAAAAGTAAAAAAAAATAAAAAAAAGAAGAGCTCATGAGCTCGTGGGCCGAGCTTGAGCTCGACTCGTCACTTTGAAGAGCCGAGCTCATGGGTAGATGGGTCGAGCCAGCTCGGCTCAACCTATTGCCACCACTAATTTTATATAATAATGATGTGTCAAAATGTAAAATAGGAAAGTTATTTCATTGATGAAATTTTGATCCAATTAAAAATCTCACATCATCGGTTGATAAATTATTATGTACGTGTAACATAATCGAGAAAAATAAGCATGTTTGACAACCATTAAAATGATTTTTTTTGGGGGGAAAATGAGTTAAAATATTGATTTTTTTGAGAATGTTGTTCAAAAGTATGGATTTATGTGTAAAAGATTTTATTGCGAGAATGTGATTAAAAAATGAGTTCGAGAAAAAATAATTGTGTGTTTAGCCTACATCCATTTTATCGAGTTTTTGGGAAAATTGAGTTTTGGAATAGTGATTATTTGAAGATTGTATGATTAAAAAAGTAGAAAAAAAAATCTTGAATTTACGTGCAGAAAATTTTATTGTGTGTATATGTGATGAAAAATTATTTTGAGAAAAAAAGAATTTTAATTTAATGAATGTCAAATAGTGTCAAACAGGCGCTAATCAATTTGGTGCTTATTACTTCATTAAAATGAGCTTATTAATAAGGAATTGTTGGAGAATATGCAGTTAAAATGTAGGATAAAATTTTATATTTACGTGCAAAATATTTTATTTTGAAGATGTGTGATTGAAAATGAATTTGAGAAAAAATGAGTTTTGAAATAATGAAAATCAAACGGTGACCAAATATTAACATGGAAAGAGCTCATTTGCCAAATGTTTGCATAAATAATTTTTTCCCATATTTTTCATCTAATGTTTATTTATTTTAATTTTTAACTAACCAAGAACGCGCACGTTAATTATTTTACTTCGCAGATCTCTATATTATTCAATAATGAGTACCAAATATACACTAAGATGCACTGGAAAGCCATTGGAATTATTTTTTTTCTTTTTTTAATCATGACACGTGCATAAATCATCAATAAATATAAAATCTTATATTTTAGAGAAGGAATACATTAATTTACTAAGCCCCTATTTGGTATAAATATTCCAATTTTAATTTAAGTCAAAGTCAACAATTAATTTTAACCACATATATCATAGGACGTACAACTTTTCAACCGCACATTTCATCAACTTCTATCAAAATCTATTAAAAATCTGATTTTAATCCCTCATATTCAGCAAAGAAATGAAAGTAAATAATTTGTTTGACCACAATACCAACTCCTTTTGGTCGTCGCAAGGTCCGATCCAACTCATCAAACATGCTATTAGTGAAGAATTAAAATATATGTATAGACAAATGGTTCACATAAGGTTTACTACCAATTCCCACATGTGTGGGACCCACCAAAGTAAAAAATTGAAAAAAAAAGCCCTGCTTTAGTTCTCACTTTTCAGTATACATCCCTACATTTCATGACAATGGAATACAGACTTCAGAGTCCAACAAAGTGTATCTTGAACCAATTTCTCGATGCAAATAGTAGACGAATCCTTTAGATACACAAAAAGAATGGAGTATCCAACGTAAGGGGGCAAATGAGAAAGATAGCAGCTTTTACCAGGCGAATATTATAGCCTAGAGCCGGAGGTATCCTCTTTCTGTTCTTTCTCCACCGCCGACTGTTCTCTTAATGAAGGATTTCCGGTTGAGAGTCCAACTTCTTCTTAAGGCTCGCCTTCTTTGCCAAGCCATTACACGACTATACAGAGCCGGGAAAATGAAGCAAAGAAGAATGACCACTAGCAGTCCTACGCAAAGTAATATCACATTGCGGAATCCATCCTTCGACTTGGGGTCCATTTGCCCCGTCCATGGAACTCCTCCCACGTTCATGCCAAACACTGTTGAGAAAACACAAGGAAGTCATTGCTTCGAGATTTCTTCACAAAATATTCAAATTATGACTTGGATCATGTGAGAAGGGAAGTTGTATTCTGACCTCCAGTTATTATCGATAAAGGAAGAAATATGATGGAGAGGAAGGAAAGATAGTATAGTTTTCTATTTATTTGCTCGGCCTGCCAACTATCAAGGCCGGCCTGAATTGCAGTGACACGATTCGCTATAAATCCAACGTTCTCCTTCAGTCTCCTTAGTCGTCCAATTAACTCTTCCAAGGAATTAACGTCTTCATTATTAAACCAAGCCTTCGACAAACAATGTTGTTTGACTCGGGGAAATACTTGCTCTCCATGTGCAATTACCTACAAGTACACATCAATTTATCTTCTCAAAATTCAGAAATCATTCAACAGTTATCAGGTAAATGGCCTAGACAGAAAATTGAAGTATGCAAAATCTATTTTCTCCAAGCGTTCAGGAAACTAATCTATCAATGACAAACAACACAGTCCACAGCACCTACCACACCAACACTCTCACTCCGCACTTGCCTCCTGGGGTTCCCTTTTATTTTTTTTCCGTTCTTTATACTTTTTTCTTCGGATGCAAGAAGGGCAGAGACCCGCACATGCAAGTTGAGGAGCTATTGTTGTTTGAACTATGAGGACACTAAGCCCTTGTTTGGGCTCCATTTTAATGGAAATTTGGGGAAAATTGAGTTTTGAAATAGCGATTTTTTTGGAAAATGTGTGGTTAAAAAATAAGGAAAAGTTGTTTATTTACGTGTAATATTATTTTACATGAGATGTGTAGTTGAAATGGGGGCCAAACATAGGCTAATTATACTGTTCATTAATGCCTTCTACTGCAGATATAGGAATTCATGTCTTTGGACTTTGTATTAGGTCACCCTGGCTTCATATTCTGTATAAAGGAACGTGAGGGGTCTGTTTTTCTGGTAGATAAAAGACTCAAATGAGTGAGGTCTCTACTGTAAACTTCTTCTATTCGATTTTAGTGAAAACGTGCAGTAGCAAGTGAACCGCTACAAATGTGTGTTTGTCGTTGTCTATTCTGTATGATTTCGTTCCTCCTATGCTCTCGTTTTGGGATAAAGAATTAATCCCTAACAATGGTATCCAAACCAATGTCAAAGAATTCCTTAACTCAAATTTCTAAGCCTATCATTCAATATCGAGGTTCCGAACATGATGCATCAACACCAAATAAAATATCATAGCACTAGTTAGCAAGGCTAGGTTGGTCCATCAAATATGAAATCAGAAATGATAAGAAGAAATTTATCTCCGCAAACCTTTTAAGGTTACAGAAGAATGTCTGCACAGTTAAATTACCTGTAGTAGGCGCTGTAAGTCAATATGCATTTTCGGGAACCTTCTATCATCTAACATTTGTTTCTTCAAAGCAAAACCACCTGCATTTTAACCAGAAATAATGAATTAAAATTATAAATAACGAACCATGTGGAGAACAGAGGACAGAGGCCATCAAAGGATCTACTATGATTCATTTCTATATTTTTTCTAATTTACTGTTTCATTGTCAAGTAAGATAGTACTACCATGGCATACCCCTAATTCAGTGCTTCTAAAGCAGGATTTCATTTTATGGCAGAGCATTCAGGGTTGAAATACAGTGCTAGTTGTTAGTATAATACTTTTTGAAGTAGCCCCCACCACTACCACTGACCGAAACACAAATAAATAAAACTCACTGGCTATTTTGACAGGGTAAAGTATATGGGAAGTCTGTAAACGGTATCTTAGAAGGTTTTTTAGAACTTAATGGAGTAGGTTAGTGATAAAATTTTAATATGAAAATAAATTGAAGAGGGATGTAGGAAATTGGACACCAAAGAGATTACCATTCAGCCACTCAAACTATGTCCAATAATAAAATGCCTAAAGGGATATAACACTTTCATTTCCCTATTAATTAGAATGACAATGATGTGAACAATGTTCTAAACACACCTTTCACGAACAGGACCATGCACAGTATGTTATTGCAGGAAGTTTCCCTCAGAGGAACGAGTACTAATACCAATTGATGCATGATAACAGAAAAAGAAGAGAAGAAAAGAGAGAACTGAGTGAAATTGTAGGGAAATATTCACTTACCCTTATTGAACAATTTGATTATCTACAGTATTTAGAAATATTAGTGACGCAGACAGAAGCGTATAATTTGTTAACGAACAAGACAAGGAACAGAAAAAAAGGACGTGAAGAAGAGAAGAATTAGGGCAAATGAAAATATCAATTAATCATATAATTAAGGGTTAACTATTACATTGAAGCCAGTGGTGTTTATAAGCAAACAAACTAAAAAGAAGCTAAAAGGAAACAAACTTTTAATAAACTATAATTTTATAGACCTGAATTTCTATCAAAATGGATAGTTGCAAGAAAAAGAATTTCCTAACTTATATTAATAACTATTCACAACTTGATCTAATTCTCCAAGCCCTTAGATAGCTCTTAATCATTGAACACCTCAGGTGTTCTTCTCTTGCACTGTTTAGGACTCGTAGGCTACCAACCTTTGGCTGCAGGTGCAGCTGTGTCTAGAGCCCAGCTGGATTTGTCATGTGACAGAAAGATGGCTAGCAATGGGACATCGAGGCGTTTTTGCAGAGTGATCCTAACATTGGAGATTTGTACTCATATGCCGTAGAAGTACAGATATTATTTCGGGATTTTTTTTAATTAAGCTTTCTAAGATATTAAAAGGCTTTGGGCTTTGGGGTCTCAAAAACTTATCTCTTTATTGAATTGTCCTAGTTTTTGATCCTTGGATTGAATTTTCTTTTGTCCTGGAGATTAGTATTATTAAACAAACCATGTAAATTATGAGGTATTTGAATATTTCACAATAACAAGGGATCATCCTACCATCTTGTATTGTGTCTAATGGCAACAATTAGAAGGGTGTGTTTCGACTAAACCTTGTAAATTCTCTCATATATAGTAGAGTAGTTTTTGTTGGCTATATGCTGTATTTTACAAAGATATATAAGCAAATCTAGAATACCAAAATAAGATATCTTGAGGGTTGTAAAAGGTCAAATGGCTGACTAAATCTATCCATTCAGCTCCTAGTATGCAAATATGAAATGATGCAACTAACAAGAAAAATAGGGCTAAAATGAGCCTACTACTCATTCAGTTAGACTCAACGAGCTGAAAATTTTTTAAGGCCGCGAATCGATGCAAGGGATTTCCAGTAAAAGGAAAATGTAATCTACAACCTTGAACATAAGAATCACTATAGATTAATGAAGGAAAGAAAATGGGGAGACGGAACTATAACAATCTACAATCAAGAAGTCTAGGCCATGAAATATCCATTCGAATGTAGCAATCTTGTGATATCTATAAACATCATTGTAGAGGAGAAATAAAATGGGACAATAAAAATTATAGCTTGGATTACATATAGAGAATGAGAAGAACATACCTCTATCCAGCTCAAATTCCACCGAATCCAGCTCGATCTCAAGATTGGTTACAACATCTTGGAGGTGATCAACATGCGTGTCAATTATGTGAACAACAAGATTTGACACGGACTTTGGCACTGGATTATCTGCTTCCTCAGAATGATTCATAGTCAAGAGGAAATCAAGAACATGTTCCTGAATCACGATCCCGCCCCTTTGCTTATGTTCCCTACCACCATAATTCGGACTCTCCACAGCCGGAATCTCCGAAAGAAGAGACTCGTTAGCTGGTGAGAAACCCAATCTTGGGACACGGCCTAATGACACGGTAATAACTGAATTCTCAGTAATTCTTGCTGCAATTCTAAATGTAAATTTGCTTGAAGCCGGGCCAGGTGAATTAACTCTGAAGACAAGAGCACCATCAACATGCCCACAAAAGGGTCCATTACTAATAAGTGAGAGAATGTCCTGAAGTTTCAATGGCGGGCATAGTACGTCGATAAGGTATTGCGCGGATTGTGATAGTTTCTGGTTCCCTTTCGGAAGCTCAACATGGTACCAACAAAACTCTTTCCCTCTACCTTCTGCAAGGTTCCATTCCTTGTTATAGTAATTCCCATCCCCATCAAATATGTAGGCCTTTTGTCTCACCGGATAACGCGAATGAGGATAACGATTTTCCCTAAAATTAGGTAAAGAGGGTTCTCTGTCTATTTCCTCTCCCTCCCCATCTATATGATTAAGCTCCATAAATATCCTCAATTGTCATTCATTAACCAATTCGAAAAACACCAATGATTACAAAGAAATACGAATATCATAGACTTCTTATTCAAAGGCTGAAACAATTAATAAGAGCCAACAAATTCAGGTGATAAGGTAATCAACTTTACATATATAAATAACCCCCAAATCAAGATTATTCATCACATGTGCAACAAACTCTTTAAACCCAAATACAAGATTTCGTATCAATTAGGCCCTGAAAAACAAGAACAAAAAATTATTGAAATGCCTTGCTATCTTTGGAGAAATAAAAAAATCCATGCATTAATAGAAAGGCTTTACCTTTTTAATGCAACCCGTTGGAAATCCAGAAGGCGAGTCTTGAATGAAGAGAACCCAGGTAAAAATAAGCAAAACCCACCAAAAATAAGTTTAAAAAAATACAAGATACAGAGAGAATCAATTTTGAAAGAGTCTACTCTCATTTTAATACATTAATACATTAGACTCTATCACAATAACAAGTGGGAATAAAAAACCAACGGTGGAGAAAACGAGGATCGTCAAACAGATCGATGGATGTCAAGAAAACATAAACTTCAACACGTTGAAGCTTTTTCTTGGAAGTTTCCTTCTTCATGCACCAGATTTGTTTTTTTTTTAATTGTACTTATAGCATTTTAAAATTGAATTACAACTCAACCCTTGTTTAAGCTCCCCCATTTTTTTTTTTTTTTAAATAAAGTGCATTCTTAAATAGTATTTTGACCATATTTCAACCACACATTTTTCAATAAAATAATATTACACGCAAATAAAAAAATATATTATTTTTTAACCATACATTTCTCATCAATACACTATTCAAAAATGTTTTTTTTTTCTTTTTTTCATAAAAATGAGACTCAAACAATCCATTAATCTTGTGTTTATTTTGTTTGTTAGGAGAAATTCGACTGATTGGAAGAAATGAATGAAAAATGGATAAAATTCAAAGTTCAGAAACTAAAGTGCAAATATTCGATAATTGACTCGGGCCATAAAACGATAATTGGAGAATGCTAGGAATCAATTGTATGCAATTAGAAGTCGAATAAGTGAAATATAATCAAAGTACTTTTACAAATCAATTTTCATTCGCACAAATTATGGACCAAATCCCCAGTCTCATATTGAGACCTTTTTTTGCATGGTAAACATTTGAATTGAAAAAATTATATTTCCAGAATAATTGTATTCCTTTTACTTAGCTTTCCAACACACTTTTAAATCGTCTCTATCGAACATTAGAAGAGAAAGATATGACAAAAATACTAACGACTGTTCAGAAACATAACCATGATTGGTGCAAATGCAAATTTACTTATTTGATTGTAACTCTTTTGAAACTCAATTTTGACATGATTTTTTACCTCATTTCATCGTCTATATATACAAAACATGGGTAGCCATCGAGGATTACTGTCTAACCTCTCAAATCATTTCCATATTATAAAATCATTTAAAAGCGATGGGCAAATTCATCATAAGTTGGATACATAAACAGAGCCTGGGGTTAATAATCAAGAATAAGAATTAGACCGTGACATGTCTTTCTTGCATTTATCAATTTTAGGTGATGCTTTTCCATTCTTCTCGTTGATTTAATTTTAAAAACATATTAAGATAGATTATTTTGTGCTGGATGAAGATAAAAAATTATATTTATTTATTTTTAATTCAGAGACAAGTAGTTTATGAATTCTTATTTTTCTTGATTGATTATACATGCTCGTTGCATTATTTAAATGCTTGTGTATCATTTAGGTAATTAGTTACTTGTTGTAATACGGAAAAGTTCACAATTAAGAGCCTATTTGAGCCCCCCCCCCCCCCATTTTTTTTTTCCAAAATGCATTTTGAAACAATATTTTGATGGAGAATGTGTGGTTAAAAAATAAGAATTTTTTTTGAATTTACATGTAATATTATTTTATTAAATAATGTGTAGTTGAAAATAAGAGTGAAAAAAAATATATTTTAAAACAAGGGATAAGTAGAAACACTGCATGATTAACAAACGAACAATAGATATTATGAATAATATATATATCGCGTATGCCGTTATCTCGATATTTGTGTTATTAAATGCTTTATCATCTAGACAATTGTGTAGATAAATGCGTTATATACATTTGAATTCAAACTAAAAATAGGATCGAGCCGTGATTAGAATAGAATTAACTTATCTTTAAAAATAGAGTGCATCCCATCTTTTATTTTAAAATCATGTTAGGTAATTAGTAGATAATCTAGAATAATGAAAATACATCTCTTTTATTTTGCAACATTCGAATCTAATTGTAGACTAATACAATTTAATTTAATGCTTATTTCTTTTGGGACGATACTCTTAACTCATCAAATCTATCACTTATCAACGATTCCGCACATTTGCGAAAATTGTCCGAATAGAAAATATGGGGATAAAATAAAGACAATATTGACAGACTCACATCTTCCCAAAATTATGAAATGCATAAAATCAGGAATTTCTTATTTTTAGGCATCTGTTACAATAGAATATTTTCCTTATTTGTAAATTTTCATACTTAGTTTCATTGTACACCTATATATTTTGTAAAGCAAAATACATAATCAATATACACAGAATTATTCAAGCATGTCTCCCTTGTTTCTTAACATGGTATCAGAGCTAGAGAAAGGTCTTGCAAAGCCATGGCTGAATCATCCAACCCAACCTTCCCTTCTCCTTATCTTCTTCATCCCTCAGATTCACCAAGCTTAACCCTTGTCAATGGACTTCTAACCGACGACAATTACCCCAAATGGCAAAAAGCCATGACACGAGCCCTCAATGCCAAAAACAAACTTGGTTTTGTTGATGGTACCCTCAAAACCCCTGAACCTAACAAACTCGAATACACCCAATGGAACCAAACACATGATAT
The DNA here is from genome assembly GCA_903798405.1 of Fraxinus platypoda. Lineage (NCBI taxonomy): Eukaryota > Viridiplantae > Streptophyta > Magnoliopsida > Lamiales > Oleaceae > Fraxinus > Fraxinus platypoda. Next base: position 10,796 of record CAIGRT010032069.1, read on the forward strand.
GGTTCTTACCTGGATCCTCAATTCTATCAGCCCCTCTCTTGCCAATTCTCTCGAATATCATACCGACCACGTGATGTTTGGGTTGATCTTTCCTCTCGATTTTTCGTGGTAATAATGCCCGAATTTACCAACTCAAACATGCCCTTTCTTCCTGATAAGTGTGTTTTTGAACACTTATTTAATACCTAAATAAGCTAATTATTGATTAAAATGAGTGGATTTTTACTCACAATTATGTAACATTTGCTTTTGTAGGCCAAAAATCACCCAGGGAAAAAGAACAAGACAAAATTAGGAAAAAAAGACTAAAATTGTACAAAACTTGTGAAGTTGGGAACCAAAGTGAACAAGTCTAA
>CAIGRT010032134.1:0-12182 GCA_903798405.1 Fraxinus platypoda
TCCAGCAATGACTGGAAGAAAACCACCAGTGCAAGTCCATCTCGCCATTGGGAACTTTTGTCAAACACCTTGAAGACAACCGAAAAATAGATTTCTGTTCTTGCTGCAGATTCAGATGCATGAACTAAAATAGGAAGTCCAGGAATTAATCGATTCAGGAGCTGAAGCGGAAGCATCATTTTTCTCTGATACCATCTTAAGAAATTAAAATCAGTAGGAACTAATCAGCAGAAGAACGGGAACCAGCAAAGAAGCAGAACAGAACAGAAATTAAAACATAGATGCAGAGAAAACTAAAGGATAAATTCAATATGTAAAACACATTGAAGGAACTGATGAAGGAGAGTTATTTATTAATTCATCAAGCTCAAATGTAAAGGTGATTACATATCTCTATTTATAGAGTAAATCTAACAAACTAACTACAATAAGAAGGATCTAGAATAGGCATGTGTTGGCCATGTGATAGAAGGATCTGGAAGAAGAGGGCATGCTGAACGTGATCTGCTATTGCTGAAAGTGCTGCTGATCATGTAAGCTGGTGTTGCTGATCTGAATCTGCACGTGTGATCTGCTGTGGTTGTGGGCAGATTCTAACAGAAAAATACGAGCATCAGACTAGCTAGAAATTTTCGCAGAATCACAATCAAACAAATACACAAGCACATGCACAATTACAAAAATGGCTCACCAACGAACCACTGCACCGATTTTGAATGTTGTTTTGAGGTAAAACAAGAAAAGCCAACTCTTTTAGCATACTCATCACTAAATTTCTTGAAGCTATTGAAGTTTTGGTGAATTAAGGCTATGCTTTTTGACACAAAAAAGAGCAAAATTGCTATGAAAATCAAGACTAGAAGCAGGTTTTCTGAGGTGGGAATATCATCCATGTTGAAAAAAAAAAGCGAAAATGGTGTACACAGAGAGTAAAAGAATTGCAATAAACGGAGCCAAACCGAATCTGGAACCGGGTCGAACCAGTGGCAAACTTGGCTTGCCATGTGGCTTCTGCTCTTCAAGGTCCTCTGTTTCTCGTTCGGGTATTATCTTACAGACTGAAGAAAAGCTATGGATTGACAATTGGGTTCGGACGATTGGGGATGACCGGAGAAGAGAAGATTAGGTCCTAATAAGCTTCGCTCGACTCTTATGGCCGTCCATTTTTGAATGAGTGTGGTCCGCTAATCTTTCTCCTTTTCTTGTTACTGAGCCCGCGTCGGGAGAAGGGAAGATTAGGATTTTCTGGGTTTTGGTTTGTTTTGCTGGTGGTTAGATGCGTGGGGGTGGAAAGAAGAAAAAAAAAGAAATTTTATTTTTTATTTTTTATCTTTGATTTAATTAATTATTTTAATTTAATTAGTTTTTATGTGAAAAATAAAAAAAATATTTTTGGGGAAGAAGATGAAGTGGGGTAGGATGGGACAAGGTGAAAAATAAAGTTTTAAAGATTCGGGATTGTGAATGACACATATAAAACATTTGGATTTAATTTGTGAAAAAAAAATGTTTGGGTATTGAAATTGCAATTATTTCTTTTTAATTTTGGCATTTTTTACTATTTTTAACGAAAAATCTGACGGATATTGACGGCATAGGGATTTTTTGCACAAAAGATTTCAAATAGAGAGATTTTCTGTGATTTTCAATAGATTGGGGGGGGGGGGTATATTGCAAATTGAAACGTTTTTATGGGGTTTTCTGTTATTAATCTTATTTATTGATCTTATAAAATATAGAGATAAAAATGAGTTGACACTTATCAAACATATTCTAAGGGTGTTTTTAATTGCAAGCATGAAACTTGCATGGATGCATGAAAAATATTAATTAAGCTTGTGTTTGAATATAATTTTTATGAGAAAAGAAATTTTGGAATAGTGATTGATGTGAGAATATGTGGTGAAAAGTGATGAAAAGTTTTAGATTTGTGTGTAATATTATTTTATTTGGAGAATGTGTGGTTGAAATGAAGAATGAGAAAAAAATGAGAATGAGAAAAAAAAAATGGGTGTCAAACATAGACTAAATGTGTTTGATTAATTTAATTTTCAACTTAAAAAATGTTATACTTGTCCATCTTTTATTTGTGGGTAGATGAAAGAGAATGTGTAGATAAGAGAGAGTGAGTGAATTGCCTAGAAAATAAAAACCTACCCCTATGTTTTTCTTGTTTTTTAGGAAAATTTGGTCACGTGACCAACTTTTGAAAATTATTTTTCATAGAAATTTTTTTAAATTAAACACCTCAAAAATAGGAATTTTGGTGAAAAATGACATTTTATTGTATGGAAGATAAAGTCAATCAAACACATCCTAAGTGTTCTCGATTTTTGAATTTGCATACAAACAAAAAAGAGTAAAATATACTAGAGCCTAGAGGTCACTCAATTTCGAGTAAAACTCTACTTTAGCCATTCAATTTTTTTATTTTTTTCCCAAACTCATTAGCGCAAAAGTATCAATTTCCATTTCAAGATTATATCACTAGATTCAAATGTCATTTCATATGCAACAAATTTTTTTCTTACATGGATTCCTTATGGTGTTAGTTTACTGTATTGTCTAGAACACGATGTTACTTTTAATATGATAGACATGCTATCGAAATGCAATTTTACAAGTTAAAACACACGATGATTGCGCACGGGGCTGACATTTTTATCCAAAATCACTTGAATTAGCCATTCCTGTTGAAAATGTTCTAGTCCTGAGTTTTAAAATTGAGTACCCAATGATTATGATTTGATTCTGAGTTCCAGTAACGCGATCGAATTATTTGATTCGGTTGAATCATAATTTAGGGTGTGTTCTGTAGAGATTAAAATGTGATTAAAATTGAAAAACTAATNTGCTCGCGTTGCCCATTGCTTGGCCTCCAAGCATCGCCACGCATTATGCTATTTAGAACACTGCTTTTATTAGACGAGTGAGACCCAATAACGGCTATATTTTCAATTTTAATTGAATTTTAATCACGATCGAACACGCTCTTATATACATTTAAACAAATATAATGTGCATGTATAATAAACAAAGCGCGTTTCAAAGCTTGTTTATTATAAATCTTTCAAGTGGAAAATATTTTTTGAATAATGTACAGTTAAAAATGAGTTTTAGAAAACGTGTCAAATAAGCTCTCAAATGAAGAACGTGAATAGAGTAATGTTATTCATAATGAAAATTACCGATAGTCGTCATGCGTGGTCAATAGGAAATATTAGCGAGGCCTCTTGATCCTACTCATTCCATTAACTTCAAATCCAAGCCGTCCATTAAACTCAACCTACGTATTTATAGCCGTCAGATTTCATACTTATATACATCCTGATAAGAAATCACGACCGTCGACTCTCTAAATGATAAGCGCCATCAACGCCTATATATTAAAACCACCCTCGAATAATTGGGGATTTTGAACTTCCGAAGGAAGAAGACAGAGAAAGAGAGAGGTAATTCTGAGAGGTGAGCTGCTCTTAAATATATTTTTAATTTTTTACACGTATGACATTGATTAGGGTTTATATGAATCTTGATTTTTAAATTTACACTCTTGAGGAAAATATGAGGTTAAGTTCGTTCAATTTGATGTGGATTTTATTATTTTAATAATTATACGTGCTTAGGGTTGGAATTTTGGATTTAGATTTTGTTTTGGCTTTTCGATTTGACCGTTTTATCTCGCTGTTCGTGTTTCCTTGATGGATTGTCACGATCGTGTTAGAATTACGGTGTTATGTCCTAATGTTGGGATTTCATTGGGTTATAATAGGTTGATTTCTTAAAATTCTTTCTTTATTACTTGATAACAAGATGTCAGGGTTCGGATGCCTTGATGATTTCTTTATAATATGAGCTGGCGAGTAGGCTTTGATATAGGATTTCATTGCGTTATGTTGAAAATATATAACCTAACTTAGGAATTTCCATTGAAACTGTTTTAAGGCCCTGTCTTTGGGAAAATTTGAGAATATGATTCTAATGCAATAAAAGGGATAATCTGCAGATGGCTCGTACCAAGCAAACTGCTCGCAAGTCCACTGGAGGAAAGGCTCCCAGGAAGCAACTAGCTACAAAGGTCCTCCTTTTTTTATTGATTTGTTCTGCTTATGGATTCATACATGTAATTACATTTTTGTGAAGTGTTCATCTTTCACTGATGTAATATTTTGAGTTGCTTGACTTAGGCTGCCCGTAAGTCTGCCCCTACAACTGGTGGTGTGAAGAAGCCTCATCGCTACCGTCCGGGTACTGTTGCTCTTCGGTGAGTACTCCTTTTTTGATATTCACACTTCTAATAGCTTTTTCGGACACGCTGTGGAATAATTTTTGTCTGTCTTTCAATTGTGCTGATTTATTGTATCGTTAACCTTATTATTTAGTGAAATCCGTAAGTACCAGAAGAGTACTGAGCTCTTGATCAGGAAGCTGCCATTCCAGAGGCTCGTCCGTGAAATTGCCCAGGATTTCAAGGTATTGTGATGAAGAACCTCGTGTTTGTTTTTTGATCGATGTTCAAATAATTGGTTGTACCACTGGATGTAGCAATAACAGAGTAGAAAGAATGATGTAAAAGTTAACAGGGAATAAAGTTTAGTTTGTTGTTTTCACATGTGTGTTTTTTTTGGTTTTGTGATATGGGCTTCTTGATTGATTGCTTGTAATTTGGTTGCAGACTGATCTGCGTTTCCAGAGCCATGCTGTTTTGGCACTTCAGGAGGCTGCCGAAGCTTACCTTGTGGGTCTGTTTGAGGACACCAACTTGTGTGCCATCCATGCCAAGCGTGTGACGATTATGCCCAAGGACATCCAGCTAGCTCGTCGGATCAGGGGCGAGCGTGCTTAGACGACCCCTGATCATCTTGCTTACATGTGATTTTAGTAAACTATGGTGTTCTTTAGTCTATCTTTGTTAAGGAATATATAGGTAATCGACATTGTTAAACTCATTGGCTATAATTTTAATTCTAGTTGGTTGTGTGGACAATGATTTTCAATGGCCGCTGGTGGTGGTTATGTGCTGTAATGAGTTTGGTGTTTTTGTTGTGGGATGCACAGGGTGATTAACTTTACTGGTATTTTGTTTTGTGAAAACTCGAGTTTTTGTTGGCTGTCATGCAACTGTTGTTGAATGTCATCTTTATATTTGCTGCTAATGTAGTGAGTTGGTGGGTTATAATTCTCTTGTATTACCATCTGGTTGCTCAAAATTAGTGTATAATTACTGATTGCTCTTTATGGTTTTCGATTTGGTTGCGACTTGCTAGCAATGTACAAACTGGTTGGGTCGACTTTCCTTCCAATTTATCACTTTCTAATAGAGTGGTTGGACTTTCTAGTTACTTTGATTTGTGGGCTATAGCCATTCGTTTAACAGCCGCTCCATTGTGGGTACCATATGCTGGTCGTGGGAAAATCCATCGAGGGGATTAACGTTTGTCGACTTTGGTATTTCCCTCGGAAGCGGTCAAGGTTGGCAAGACTAGAAACTAGGTATAGTGATGCTTTTTTCTTCACAAAATGGGACTATAACAGAGCATATATAAGACCAGAATTGAGGGTTGGCTATATTTCTACTTCTTCCCTTAAAAGACCTAATATTCGAGTCTGAACCATTAATTTTCTGTTGCTTTTAACCTTCAGCGCCTATCAAATTCATCTCCATCTTTTAAATTAGAGTTTTTAAATACTGTCTTTTTTTTTTTTTTTTTTTTTTTGGAATATTTCGACTCTTTACATAATTCTTTTAATGGGTAAAGTTGACAGAGTTATATCTTTAACACTCGACATAATCTTTAGGACATTTTAAAACACTGCCTTTACTGTCGTTATTAGAGGTGGCCTTATGAAGAAAAATAAATAATAAATAAATGAAACAAATAGTAATCTATATAGCCATTGTATTAGTGTCAGTGATTAGAACAAAATCGATATCAACACATAATTATTAACGATTATCGACAATGATGTCATAAAGTTATCATCCCTTAATTATTGGTAAGGGATAAATTGTTGGTGTCACCAACAAAAGTTATCATCTCCACTTTTTTTTTATTACTTTAGTGAGTTGCCGATAAAATATTATGTTGGTAACTCAAGATATCTTTTTATATTTTTATTTAATATACTAGTGATTGTCGATTAAACTTTGACACAACAACTTTTTTGTTGGTGAATAGTGGTTGAATGTTCATAGGTGATTGTCAACATCACAAATGACAATTTCATCACTAATCATCGATCAATTAAGCTCCTTTGTTAGAAAGAATTTGAAACTCTCCTTGACCGACACTCACATGCGCGTGAAACCCATGTGAATAAAAAAATCCTAAAAAAGTGCTCTTCTATTGTGAGTGTGCTGTCAGGGAGGGTGTCAAATCCTCCCGGCAGCATAGCATGATTCATCATTGATAGGGGTGCGTCGATTATAATCGACAATATTGTTATAGGTAATTACGTCCAAATTACCAATATACATACTAATTTTCGTTAAAATAAGTCGACAACAATACAATTGGCTTCCATCAGTTGTCTGCCGCAACTCTTGTGTAATTTTATATTAAGTGGATGGAGTTCTATTTGATTTATGTTTTTTCAGAAACGACATGAGGATAATGCGGATCAACAAAGTATAGATAAGAAGTGGAGCTAAAGAAAGGTTATGGCGACTTCATATGACAAGGGTGCGTGGCACGAGGTCGATGGTCAAAGAATAAGCAAGGAAAGAACAAGCATAGCAAGATTTATGGAGGTTCGTGAGCCAGGTCGCAAGCAGAAGAACATATGTTTGGTATTGATAAAAATTCAAGTTTTAATCTATGTCAAAATCAACAATCAATTTAAATTACTTATTTTACAAATCCCATAACTTTTCAATCATACAATTCATTGTCTTTTATCAAAATCTACTAAAAATCTAATTTTAATCTCCACCAAACAGGAGTAGAAACTAATTTCTGCAGATCGCGAATGCAATCCTGTGCGAGGCCAATTATTAGTTATATGTGGAAGTTCAAGGACTCGAGTTTAGGGGCCATTTTGGATCCTCTTTGGAATTTTCAATTTCTTGTCTATTTATTTTCATGAAAGATGTTATTTTGTTCATTAATAATCTTGTAGATTAATTGTTTTCAAAATTGACTAAACAAGATTGGACTAAGCAACAGACGAAAATGTTATATATCTATCTTCCTTAATGCTACCAATTTATCCAATCCAATCTATTAAACAGTTCATCAACAGCGTGCACTCGTATATTCACAATGTTTGCTATTCTTAGGAGTCTGCTTGATTAGAAGGTTGACGTGGGAACCAAGAAGAGAGAATTGGCTAGAGTTGTGTTAGTGGAAAATTACATTACTATTCTATGTGAGGAAACACGAGCGATAATAAGGCATTTATTACATAGTTTAAGCTATAAGATTGTCTACGGAAAATAACTTCTACCGTCCCATTTTCGTTATCTACGATAAAATCATATCCTCCACAACATTTACGAAATGCCAGCTAAAAGCAAAGGCATTGATGGGGAGTTCAATAGGCGCAGGAGCAAATGCAGACCACATTCAATCAAAGATCACGAGTCATATGAGCCGGGCTATTTATTTCCCAGGCTGCAAGTGCCAAATATGAAATACCTGCCTACACAGGAAGATGGTGCCTACTTTAGTAGTACAACTACAACTGTAAAGTTTTAAAAGGCACAGCAGATGCAACCTTTTATTTGTCATAAATGGCCGTCTACCACACCAGTCAAACTTGTAGGTTTAGCCACTTTGCACCTTTCAGCTAAGGTTCAAGTGGTAGTGCAGGAGGTTCGGCCTGAAGACGTTAAGACTGCAGTCAGCTTTGTCACTTGCCATTGCTCTCCTTTACCTGGTGACTCGTGAATCCTAAATCACCTAGTGTAGTTGACAATGACAACTACACGAAGCCACAAGGGAACGCCATTATTATGTATAAATCTTTTCTCTCTAACTTCAACAGCTAATTCTAACTTGCTCGACCCCCTAAGATTATGGTATATACCGCGCAGCAGTGTGTAATCCACCTGCCATCAGTTTGTAGGTGCATGTTCACTTTCTGGTGCAGTACTGGCAACCCAAATGCTGGTGTTTCCAGCAATGAGCAGGGCCAGATTACTGGGTTCTTATTTCTAGGACTCTTTAACGCGGTCATAAATTTGAATGATGAGTGCAAATTGGAAAGCAGTCAAGAGACGAGAAGCAATTCAAGAATGCAGTTGCTCCAACGCAAGACTGCCAGTAAAGAGAAGGGCCCTAGATAGCTTAAGCAAATAGTTTAGAGTCCATGCACGAGAAGGAGAGGAGAGCACGTGCTTATTCTGTTGTGGGAGGTCAATCAATTCCTATTTGACAGCCATGTAGAATAAGATAGATGATTAATTTAATTTCTGCTCCACCTATTCGATAATCATAGTCAGCCATAAAGAGAGAATCAATCACGATACATATTTCCATCAAATCCAGAACCTGAGGACAAATAAATTCTAATTGCCCAAAAACCACAAGCAGAAGGTATGTTAGAGTTGAGTTAATTAGTATGGAATTCACAAACTCTATATAAAGGGAGACTACTGGAGAAGGTAAACCAACAGGTCAAATAAAAGCATAATACTGATTGATTCCTTTGTCAAATACAACAAATCATGAATGCCACCCAAACAAAGCTTGGGACAACATTAATCGTTAGAGAAGAAATGAAAAACAGAAAATCACAATGCCATGGAGATAAAACCTTCTAAATTGGTGATCACTAGAGAAGCAGACTATATAAGCATCATTTGAATTTGAAAAAGGAGAGTAAGATAAAACAGAGCAAGATCCAATGCCTAAAGCACAAAAATAATCTACTCGTTATCCGGCTTTGGCGCTTCCTTGATCTCCTCTGAACCATCATCCTGCATAAAAAATAATCGACACTCTTAATCAGTTATTAATTCCAATAAAAGGGATGGAAGAGCTCCATAAAGAACAGAACAGAAAAGTTTACCTGCATGTCTGAAGTCCATAAAGTGAGGTTATCACGGAGAAGCTGCATTATCAAAGTGCTATCTTTGTACGACTCCTCCCCAAGAGAGTCCAACTCCGCAATCGCCTCATCAAAAGCCTTAAGACAGTGCAAGAAGCAAACATTAGCCAAGACTTATATTGTTACTATCAACTGATAGAAACCCCATTGAATTTAATAACTAGACCAGTCATAGAGATGCCCAATTATTTCAATCAGATCTTTACACATTTCTGCACTAATATTTAGACTAGGCATCGTACTACACGATACTTAGAGGGATTCGAGATAGAATGTTTGATTTCTCGCAGACCTGTTTAGCAAGATTACAAGCAAGATCAGGAGAATTCAGAATCTCGTAGTAAAACACTGAGAAGTTGAGTGCCAGCCCAAGCCGGATTGGATGTGTTGGAGCCAGCCCTGCATTTGCAATATCCTGCAAACAACAAAATAAATGTAATTAGTAATTAAGTTTACAAATCAACACATAAAATTTAAGGTTAACATCTACCTTTATTCAACTACTGCAAGGAAACCATCAAGAATTAATAAATGCTTATCATAAAAATGAACTGAACTCCATGAACCATGCTTATAACCTCTAGATCACAGTAAAATTAAATAAAACGAAGCTTCTTCCTTACATTTGCATTAAAATGCTCCATGATGATCTCAAAACACATACTCCATTAACATACTCACATTTCAACCCTATCTCTTGTCACTATTACATTGTATGCAACCAAAAACTGCCAAGTAGCTTTCATAGATCGAACAAAATGGAGAAAAATAATATATATTTCCTCTTCGATAAGTCAGAACAGACAAGAATATTTCGATATTTCAAACTTTCAGTTGTTCATTATAAGCTTTAATTATAACGAGAACATAAAACGTAAATCATCTGCTCCAATTATAACTTCTCATATTTATCATGTACCGTGAAAAATGAAGTAAAATAAAACGGATTGGAAAAAATAAAAATCAACGCCCCTAACCTGAGCAGACTTGTAAGACGAGAGAGTATTTTCAGCGGCTTCTTTCCTCTCCGTTCCAGTCTTGAACTCTGCCAAATAACGATAATAATCCCCCTTCATCTTCAGATAAAACACCTTAGAGTCCCCAGAGGAAGCCGATCCAATGAGCTTGGAGTCGAGGAGTTTCAAAATGCCATCGCAAATTGAGGAGAGCTCTGACTCGATCTTGGATCTGTAGCCTTTAAGAGTGGATACATGACCTTCGTTGCCGCGGCTCTCCTCTTTTTGCTCGATTGATGATATGATCCTCCAGGAGGCACGACGGGCGCCGATCACGTTCTTGTATGCTACCGAGAGGAGGTTGCGCTCCTCCACCGTCAGCTCGTCGCCTTCCACAGCGGTCACCACCTTCTCCATGTACTCCACCATCTCTTCGTACCGCTCGGCTTGCTCCGCCAGCTTCGCCATGTACACGTTCTCCTCGCGGTTGGAAGCCATCGAATTCAACGAGAGAGAGCGACTTTCAGAGAGAGAGAGAGAGAGATGATAGTTTTTTAGAGGGAGAATTTGTGTGTGTTGACGAAATAGCGGTTTTTGGGTTCTATTATATTTATAATATTAATATATTATTTACTTATTTGTTTTCATTTATATGCGGAGTTGGTAACACTCAGTGATTCGATTTGAATGATATTTGTCATATTTTCAATTTAAATTATTTTATGTGAGTTGTAATTTTTTTCAAATCAAATCAAACCATTTTATTTTTCAAACCATCCATAGTTTACATATCGACATTACAAAAATGTTGCGAATACAGATTTTTTTTACGGAATTTTCACCAGAAATTTGAATTTTACTCAAAGAGGGATGGGCCCCATGTGATTAAAAATTTGATTTTTCTACCCTACCCCCCTCCCCCCATTGTTTCTATGCTGTATGGGGTGGTACATGAATTTGAATTGAACTCCTATACCCATGACAGAACTCTTGATATTATAATAATATTTTTAAAATAAGTTAATATATAAATTTAAACGATAACTAATAATATTAAATGTTAAATTATATTCAAAATACGAATAAAAATGCAATAGCAAATTAACATTTAGCGACATTAACTTTATTCTATCTACCTCTAAGGCCCTGTTTGAGCCACCTTCTTTTTTTCATTCTCATTCTTCTACTCATTTTCAACCACACATTCTTCAATAAAATAATATTTTTCATCACATCAATAATTTTTCCTTCTTTTTCAACCACATATTTCCCATCACATCAACAGTAAAAATACATTCTTTTTCCAAAAATGTGCACCAAACGAGGGCTAAATAATCAACTTGACTTGACTTCACTTGCACATGAGATGACATAGTTAGGTATAAATATAAACAAATAAATTTATTCTATCTACCTCTAAATAAAAATAAAAATAATAATAAAATAAGTTTTTGAGAAAATTGCATATTTATGGTCCCCGTTCTATTATCTCAGCTGGAAGTTGGTCTACAACTTTTCATTATTATTGGATAATCATCCCTAACAATGTAAAGCGCCCTAATCTTTGTTAAATTATTACATGATGATTTATNAAAAATAAAAATAATAATAAAATAAGTTTTTGAGAAAATTGCATATTTATGGTCCCCGTTCTATTATCTCAGCTGGAAGTTGGTCTACAACTTTTCATTATTATTGGATAATCATCCCTAACAATGTAAAGCGCCCTAATCTTTGTTAAATTATTACATGATGATTTATAAGTTCTAACAACGAATATTTCACCATGGATGCAAATTATGCGATCCTACAACGCTGCGGAAGAACTTAGCGGATCAACTCTATTACATAATTTGTCTCATTTTGAACCCCTCCTCTCCCTACCTACCCGCCACCCTAGCCCGTTCCAATTCATTTCTCTTACCTCACAATATCACACATAAAAATTTGCGGCATATAAAACTGTTACGGAACTTTATAGAGAAAGATTAAACAAACCTTGTTAAAAGGAAATTTCTTGAGAAAATCTGAATATGTAACCCCAATATAACGAGCAGTACATGCATGCGTCTGCGTGCATCAAAAATCCCGAAACTAGGATGAGAAAATAAGAATTTACAGTCACATATATTTGTATTTTTTTTTTAGCTAGTGTTTCGCGGGATTTGTCGCTAA
>CAIGRT010032138.1:0-29767 GCA_903798405.1 Fraxinus platypoda
TTTAGATTTATCTATTACTACGAATCATTTTAATTGTATATATACATCCATTTGAGGAGTCCTAAGCATGTGGCAGCCCGACAATATTATTATCCCATCATATTCATGCAATATGCATTATTTTTTATTCATGTTTATGAATTTGTGGATTTGTCTGGGTGGAAATCTATATTATACCAAATCTCTTTCAAGCACTATGATTCATCTTTGGCTTGACGACTTATATTTTTAATATTTCTAATTTTATGGTTTTTATTTAGTTATTTTATTATTTATTAAACTATAACTTAATAATTACTTTTAGGATAGATGAGGGGATGTTAGCATAAGTGCAATTATATTGAACTTTGGCATATAGGATTTCGTTGAAACATGAACAACCACCACTTTGTATTGGTGTTTGACTTATTTTTATATTAAATAAAATTAAGTGAGATTTTTTTTTTCACATTTACCCAATTTTCGGTATTAAACAAATTTTGAAGTATAATTATAATTAGTATATGTCCATGCATTATATTGGTATCTGAACACAATCACATTCTTGATAAAGATGTGTTGGACGATATTATATTTGTATGATATTTCATATATTTGCTATATGGTTTTTTCCAACATTGATAAACAAATTACTAAACTAACATGATTCATCAATAGATCAACAAAATGAGTCATGTTGTCAGTTTAATTTAAAAAATATTAACTTTTTCCGTTTTGTTAATTGTTAATATATATTTTTGTTGTTATATCTTAAATTTGTTTTCATATTTATAGAATTGAAGTCACCAAACAAAGATTGCGATTATATATTTACAAGACAATTGAATGTATTTGAAGAAGTGAATTATAAAAGTATCCATACTTCGAAAATGTTCCATTAAGATCTACAGCAATAAGAATGACCATGTTGAAGTTTTAAAACTAATTTTGTGTGATGATGATGTATTATATAATGTTAGAATTAGCCAATACTTTTTTTAAAGAAGTTTTACTATTAGACTAATATGTTTTTTTTTTTTTTTAATAATGTTTCCAGATGAGAAACTTCTAAGCTATGTTGTTTTAAGGATACAATCGAAATTTTTTTTCCCATGGTTGAGAAAGGAAAAACATACCGACTTCAAGATGGAAAAATAAAAGTAATCAACCCTTATTCAATATTTTCACATTATATACATAATTTCATAAAAAAATTTATTCATATAAATATACAATTTTAATTATTCCTTTTAACAATATCAATTACCCCAACTACTTAAAAAAAATAGTATTAGCACTTCAAAAATATTACGCATACCATTCATTCAATATATATAAGACGTACAACGCACGTGCATAATACTAGCGTCTACTTAAGCAAAACTTTGCTCACAGCAAAATTGAGGAACTACAGAGCATGTTTGTTTGGTACGCAGACTAGCCCTAGACAATTTAATGACGTGCTTTACTTATTTTTCTTCTTTAATACTTTCAAGTACTACTCAATTCACCATGCAAAACATGAAAATAGGGTCAAACCAGACAGTAATCTTACATGCATTTGGTTCACTTCAAAAAGAAGTTTTACCAGCCAAGTCTTTGTGCCACGGAAAGACCACATACGAGCACCACCGCGTAAATGCTGGAATCCATGAACAATGCACCTACAATCTTCTTCATCAACAACCCTAACTCAAGAGCTTTCGTCACTAGATCGATCATACCATCTCCACCAATAGAAGGAATGCTACTCGTCTGTCTCTCCTCTCTCCCTCGTTTTGCTAGAAGAAGCCGCGCAACCACAATTGATACATTGGTTATCAGAAGCAGATAGAGTGGTCTGAAACATGTGATGCTCCTAAAAAAGCCCCAGCCCAGAAATGGGAATCCTGTGTATGACAAGAGCACTAAAACGGCAGCTGCTATAGAACAATAAATTCGAGCGTTCTCTGAAGCTGCAATGGCAATACATATTTGATTTGCTGTGTATAAGTTCTGATGGTTAGGTCGTTGGAGTCCACTGTCTGCGGAAGGAGTTTGAATTGATGACGAAGCTGGAGATGATGCTTCCTCATCACCAAGCAAAACATCTGCTCTGGAGCTTTCAATGTTTCCGTCATTGCCACTTTCGCGCATTAATAGCTTGTTTGGTAAGGTGGGCAGTAAGGTACTGGACAATATTAAGAAAGAAAATGAGGTTAAAATCTTGATTTTTGTAAAGTTTAGTCCAATCTAATATTGTGTATCAAATATACCTTAAAGATTGTGCTTTGTCTTCAGAGTTATTAAGCTGGTCAAATTGGTCGCGAGAGTCGTGATTTGCCAACAAAGAACCGGAGACTTTCTCTTCATGCTGAGGGGAATCTGCATTGATAAAGGTATTGGACAACTAGAAAAATAAGAACATTCACATAAGGTATCGAGTAAAGAGAGACTTGTCAAACAAGCATTTGTTATTGCAACATTCTAGGTAGATGACTGTTCCAGTGTTATGTACAAGAGCTGAATAGTTAAAAAGTTCAGGATGTAGTGAAACAAAGCTGTGTGTTTTCAGATGACAATATTATTTATCTTTAGCAATTAATCACTTGACATTCAATGTGTCTATATAGGCAGTTCAGGGTACTCTTTTTTGACCTTGTATCTGGCTGCTGTCTGTTTTATGGTGTGGTAAGATCTATCTCATGTATCTATATAGGCAGTTCAGGGTACACTTTTTTGACCTTGTATCTGGCTGCTGTCTGTATTATGGTTCACTAATAGCCAGTGGTAAGATCTATCTCATTTCCTTAAAACGCTCTCTAACTAAATAGGAAAATATGAACATGCACAAATATAAACGCTCCAGTATACACGTGTATATGAGTTATGTTGCCACTATAGCTGAAACACTCGAGCACATTGTTTTTGAAAATCTCGTACTACAAATTTGCCAATATGAACTTTTCATTTCAGTGAGATTGTGCTTGTGAGAGAGAATGATCAAAGTGCTTATAAGACCACAGGCCAAGCTTTAATTTAGCGATGTAGGACCTAATGGAGTCATTGCGATATACCCCTATTTTCAAAATCAATATTTATGGCGGCTCATATTCCAAGCTATGTGACTTCAAGGAACAATTACAAGTACTCCTCAGGTTTCCCAATCCGCAATGAGAGAAACCCTAAAAAGGTGTTTGCTTTGATAAACTGATACTATTGTTACAAGCACGTGGGATAGACATCCTTAAGACTGCCTTGTAGGGGAAGGATATAACCAAATGACTAATAAACCCACAAGTCAAGCTTTAATTTAGCGACATCGGACTCATTGGAGTCGATACATCTAATTTTTTTATTGAGACGAATCAAAAGATTTCAAAACAGAAATATAACGCAGTCATTCAGAGTTCAGTACAAAATAGAAACTTCCCCTGCGATGAAAGTGCAGTATCAAGGAAGAAGACTGGAATAACTAAAATAACTTAAGCTGATCATGCTATGGAATTGCCTGAAGGGATAGTTTCACATCCTAATTGTGAATTTGATCTTAACATATTATGCTCCAATTACACTTAGCTTCCTTTATTAAGATGTCACAGAGTTTCACCAATTGCCCCCAAGATTATTCACTCAATCTCTTCATCAATAAAATTTACTTAATTCACTTCAAAACAGCAAGAAACGTATTATTTAACCACATAAGAAAAAAAAACCAACCCAAATTGTCCAACAGAAATTCAAATTCAGCGACAACATACACACGTAAACAGATCAAAATATTAGAAAATATAAAATTGGGGTTACCGGAGGACAATTGATCGGGTTGGTCAGGGGCGGAAGGTATGGAGTGGATACGGCCGGTAATTAGGGCTAAACGATCAGATCCTCTATCAACAATACGGCGTCGTCTGGCTTCTCGATCGTAATTGATTCCTGAGCTGGCCATTGATCACCGGAGAAGAACGAATCCGAGAGTTGATTTGTTACAATGAAAAGTTGTAGTGTTGATATGATTTTTCAATTTTCAATCTCTGAAAATCTTACATGAAATTCTTTTAAATTACTCGATCTCTAATCCAATGCAACCTTAAAGCATATCGTCTTTTATTGTGAATAGTGCAACATATAATAGCTTCTAAGTGGACGGATTCCATATGAAAACTTCATTTTCACGAAAGTAAAAATAAAAATAGACGACAGATGGGAAGAAAAATAAGAGACTTCATTCAATTTGTTGTCTCCATATTTTGATCCAATCGTCAATTGGATTATTGTAATAATTCATATCAATTGAGTTTTTACATTCTAATTTGGTTGTAGCCATTCTACGAGATAGTCAAGACGTTGTCACGTTCACTTTTTTTTTTTTGAAGGCTTGTTTGTTTAATTTTAAATTTGTGACGTGAATATAAATTGTTGAGTTGGCAGCATCTTGACAACTACGTAGAGTATTGTTTGTTTTTGTCATCAATTGTCGTTAATAAATGGTACGTAGTGATCTTCTGTAAAATCAAGTTAAAGTTTAATGATACAATTGACAAAAAATGAAGTAAAGTTTCCCAAATGACATTTGGATCAAAATACAATGACCACGAATAAATTAACCCGAAAGAAAAACACAAGAAGAAGAAGAAGAAGAAGAAATAAGAAAAGAAAGGTCAGAAGCGAGATTTGACCTCATGCCCTCACACAACTGACACAAGGACCAGAACATGAGTCTGGACTCTGGAGCCTTTTTGTGAAAATATTGTGATATTATCCTCTACTATTAACAAATCCTTGAAAGCAATTTTTTTTTTTTCAAAGCAATTAGTTCCATCTCAAGGCACATCACGACTTATAGACAACAATGGCAAGACCTAGGAAGGCAACCCAATTTGAGTATTAGAGGATCCATAATACGTGCAGCGTTGCCGGCACCTTTCCCAAACGTAGTAGCAACAGACGGTATAATCAAATTTGTGTATATTCAAGTTCATACTCACCTTGTATTTGAACTCGAAATTTAAATCTAACAAGTTGTTTTATGTCAATTGCAAAATATTATATTATAATCCACTATCCATTAGTTCAATTTGTCATACTTGTTAAATTAAGTTGCATAGATTTGTACGCACATAAAAGACCACAAAAAGAGTTATCTTCTTGATCGTTTCATATATGTTGACTTTGATTCGACTAAACGTTGTGACAAAATTTTAAGTTATGTTAAGAGAAAAAGAGGATTTTTGCATTTTGCTTTTCTGTTGCGAAAGCATTCATTCTTTAGCCCCATGTGTTTCGTTTCTCAAAATACTTCAATTGGTACATGCAAGAAATAGGTAATTCAACGACGTTTTGTTCAATTTCTCGTGAATTCAAACTCATTAACACAACAATAAGAAAAAAGTATCAAACCAACCCCTTCGAAATTTCTAGCATCTTGCTACTTTACAAATTTGGTACAGTGCAAGATTCAAAAATTTGCGATAGTGAATCCATTGTCGGTTACACCACACTATTTTTGCAGTTGTCAAAAAGTTCTTCTAACAATCAGAATAGAATCGGTATATCGTAGCAAACTACACTGAATAGTGAATTCCCATAGACTCTTTTGCTTGTTTCTCGTGACACCTATTCATCTCCTTGTCGAAAAATAGTAGGAGACTTTCTGCTTTGTTTCATTTTTTGCTGCCATTCTTTTGATCACTATCTTTTTTACACCATCTAGCACATAATTGTCATCACTTCCTTAACCATCGTTCGTTTCACCGTCAAATTCAGTCAATTCACTAACTACAGTTCTAACATGAGTGGGTAAATTTCATTTGTGGTCACTAAACTTCCATCGAAATTTTAATTGGATAATTAAACTTTGATTTGGATCAATATGACTACTAAACTTCAATTTAATTTCAAATTTGACCAGTATGGAGCATTTTGTCACCTATCCACCCAAAATAAAATAGTGACCTTTACATAAATTCAAGAGAAATGATATTTGTACCGAGGGGGGACTACCGAATTGTGTCCCCCCTCTCACATGATTTGCTGGCCCCGCGTACATTTAAAAATGCCAAGCCGAGGCCCCACCCCCGATGTGAGAGGGGGGACACCATTCGATAATCCCCCCTCGGTACATGTAGCACGGCCCTAAATTCAATGTGGGAACTTAGAAAAGAAACGGAAAAATAAGACTATGAGAATATTTTTAAATTAAAAAGTTGTGTGCGGTTTTTTTTTTTAACACTTATATGCCGTGAAATGGAAAGTAAGTTAGCATGTCACACAATGATTATTTAAAATATTCATGATGACCCGATTGCTAATTAAGAAATTTTCATTAGTTTGGAAAATAGCATGTGAGAAATGAGTGAAACTTAATCGAAGCTCTGTATGGAATTGAAATTAAATTAAAGTTTAGTGATGCAAGTCAAACAAATTAATTTTGTGACTCAATATAAATTTTGCTGAAATTTCAAGGGCCCAAGTTAAACATGTGCAGTGAATCCCAAAATCTTCCCTTTTGTTGTTCAATTAGGTCTAGGCATCAAAACATGCATGTTTCGTATACAAAATTCACGTTAATTTTATTCATTGAATTATTATTTTATATTTTGATGATATAGGTTTTCCTTTCCGAATAATTTCAAGATAGTATGGTTTAAGATCCGTTCCGTTTTTGTAATTTGGTGGATTCCAAGTTCTGTAAAATTCCATTTCGAGAATTTTATCTGATCGGTGTCGGATCATGCCAGTGAAGAGTGGAAATGCGTCGATTAGGGATCGGACGCAGGAGTTTTTGGCGGTAGTGGATAGGGTAAGGAAACCATTTTCCACGCAAAATGGGGCAACCAATAATGCAACGATTGCGGAGGAGCCGCGGCCCGATATGGCGATGCAGTCGGAATTCAATCGTCGGGCGTCGAAAATTGGATTCGGGATTCACCAGACTTCGCAGAAGCTATCTAAGCTCACGAAATGTGAGTTAAAAATTTGTACTTTTTCGCTATAAATGGTAAAATTTTTGTAGGAAATTTTATCCTTTTTTTGATACATTGTTTGAAGGTTTTATAATAAAAATATAGTCGGAACAGGGGAATTCATTGTGCACATGTGCCCCCGTTGGTCCGTAATGTCACGTAATGGTTGATCGAATTGAATTCCTATGATTATAATTGGTTAGATCGCTTTTCCAAAGTGTTGAAAATTTATGCATGTTAACATTTGTGCGTGCTCATTAGGGGGCGTGCTTACGTCATGTTCATGATATGTGAAATCTAATTGATGTAGGTGGAAGAATTTGCTTCTCCACACTCTATATGAAAGTTGAAAATAGAGACAACTCGAGCTTGGTTCATAGTTGGCATACGTTTCTTTTATGGGTTTACAACGAAAATCCATTTTGGTTTTCTACATTAAGAAGTTAAAGGGGTTGTCTTAAATTGAAGCTGTGATTTTCATGAAATGATCAAATATATGATGGCCAAATGGGGTTACTAGAAGATTGCATGTTTCAGTTGTATAGTTTTATTGTCTTTCCATAAAATTGGTATTGGCCTTATTACATGTTTTTAAGAATTCTAGTAAAATGTCACTGAGAGGGCTCTTGTCATTTTCCACTGAGCTCCTGTGATCTTGATGACCATGCTTTTTGTATACAAGCTGTACGAGGATGAGTATTCAAATTGCATGTAATTAAGTACCAAAATACCAATGTAAGTAACACAAACTGATTGGTGGCATTGTGTGTTACAAAGGTATGAAATTGTTTTGTTGCGGAAGTTATAAATTTAATGAAGCTTCAAGAATCAAACATGAATGAGATTTTATCTACGTGAAGATTGCTTCTTGTGGATAGAGCGCTTTGAAGCCTTAAGTTCTTATTTTTTGATACAATTAATTTCCTTCTTTATAAGAATGCAATGCAACCATGTGGGCAAATAGATTATATGTTTTCTTTGTTTTAACTGCAGTGGCAAAAAGGACATCAGTCTTTGATGACCCTACCATGGAAATCCAGGAGCTGTCCTCAGTTATCAAGCAAGATATTACCGCACTTAACTCTGCTGTAGTTGACCTCCAGCTTCTTTGCAATTCACGAAATGGAAGTGGAAGTATTTCGAGCGACACCACCACTCATTCTACTACAGTTGTTGATGATTTGAAGAATCGGCTGATGAACACCACTAAGGAGTTTAAGGAAGTCTTGACCATGCGGACTGAGGTGACCTGAGATATTGCTGACTAATGTTTATATTGATTAATCTATTTGCTCACTTCTATTTTCTTGACAACTGATTTTTTGTTATATCCCGTCAAAATTACATTTGTCAAACTATAATTTTGTGGATCTTTTGCAGAACATGAAGGTTCATGAAAACAGAAGACAGTTATTTTCTTCTACCGCTTCCCAGAATCCGACAAAGTCATACATTCGCCAGCGTCCTTCGGCTGCAAAGTCTGCTGCAAGTACCTCAGCTGCCCCACCTCTTCCATGGGCTATAGGAACTCAATCTTCTTCCCAATTGTTATCCAAGTAAGAATGTGATTACTTGTCCTCTCAATGATTATTAATTTATTATTCACACTTCCTGGAGTCAGTTATAGGAAATGTATGACTTATAAACCCTAATTCTATACCACCAAGAACAATAAAATTGCTGTAAGAATATGCAAGATTTATAACGTTTCGCCTCAATATGAGATTACATCCTCGTCCGTATTGCAATTTTTCACTATGATGAAAAGAAGTTTACTAGAGAATGAAATGAATACTATGTCCTACGTCCTCGATCCGCATACTAGCTCCGCACAGTGGAGATAATTAGGCTCCACAACTTAACACTCATCGTATCTTAACTTTTGAAAATGAAAAATGTTTTATCTGAAGCTTATTCAATGGCATTTGCTGAATTAAGTACTTAAAAGAATCTCTTGGAACTTGAATGCAAATTCTGGTCCCGCTTTTAGATCCTCGATTGAGCAAAGGAGTGTAATCTAAATTCGTCCAGCTATAAAGAGATCCTTTTGTATGTAAACTTTTATTGTGTAACTGCTGCACCAGGAATCAGGTGGATGGGGAGAGTCAGCCCCTACTGCAGCAGCATCAGCAGCAGCAGGTGGTTCCATTTCAAGATGGCTACATGCAGAGTAGATCTGACGCTCTTCAGAATGTGGAATCAACCATTCAGGAACTGGGAAATATCTTTAATCAGCTGGCTACTTTGGTTTCTCAGCAAGGAGAGATTGCCATCAGGTTTACATATAAACCCTAGCCTTTTTACAATTTCTTGGGAATCAGAAATTCATACTTAATAACTTGGTGTCTCGTACCAGTTAATTTCATGTGAAATGTTTGTCCTTGAAGCTGAACACAATTATTTTTGATTCATTAATGCTTTCATAAGCTCATTATCAAACACTTTTCACAATTCATACTTGAAATACATTTTCCAGTATGGTATTTTGTAATCGCGTATTGTTTTCGATTTTTTTAACCAAAAAATTATAGCTTTGAAGATTGTTACGCGTTTATGATTGAAAGATTCAGTTCTTCCAGTGGTGATTTTAAACCCAAGAATTTTATCTTCTTGTAGGATCGATGAGAACATGGACGACACAGTATCAAATGTAGAGGGGGCTCAAGGGGCTCTTCTCAAGTATCTCAAAAGCATCTCATCAAATAGGTGGCTGATGATGAAGATATTTTTTGTGGTGATTTTATTTCTCATGTTTTTCATGTTCTTCGTGGCATAGTACACAACCTGGCACACTACTATATAATTTCCAAAAAGGAAAGAAAGAAAATTACATTATATGTCTGTCTATTAATTTTATACAAAGCTTTTAATCTTTTCTTCGCATTTTGCTGCTCTTCACGACTCTTATACTGAGAATGTAAATATGTACAAGTTTTGCTGGATGGTGTCTTTGGAAGTCATTTGAAGGAAAAATATCATTGTGGTAGATCTTCATGTTTGCCTTAAATACTAAAACGTGCTGGCAGGCCCATGAGGGTTGTTTTATACTTTCTTACAAGAGCAATCCATTTTTCACCTCTACTCCAACTTCCAATTTATGGCTGAATTTCTAAAATGTTAGGTTGTTTTCCATTCGATGGGTTTTATTGTCAAAAGATAAAACGATGACGAAAATATTGATGGCTTTCACATGATGAAGACGGCATAATTAAGTTGGCAATTTTTATGGTGAAGTTGGTAGTGCAAGAGACAATGTGTAACAAAATTGGCTCGATGATGGCAAAATTTGATTGAATCAAAATCTCATCAATTGAAAAAAAAAAAAAAACACTCTTTTTGACACCTCGTCAATTGTAGATGATTATGTAAATATTGATGTATAATAAGCATTTTCGCAAAAAGGCATGCTAGAAAAAGGAACCATTTTTTTGTTATTTAAGATTGAAAACCCCCATCCACATCACCATTAAATATTTCTAGGGTTAAATCCACCCAAATTAATTTTGATAACCACCCAAATTATATATGTGTACACACACACGCACAATAAGGACGTGTTCGGTAAAGATTAAAATTGGATTAAAATTGAAAAATTAGTCGTTATTATTGACTTTTATTAGACGAGTGAGACTCAATAACGACTATATTTTCAATTTTAATTAGATTTGAAGCTTGGCCAAACATGCTCTAAAGTCTAAACATGGTTATCATAACCCGAAAAAAAAATTATATGAAAGTAGATACAAAAATATACAACTAATCACACACTTTCACATACACAAAAAATAAAAATAAAAAATCCACCAACCCAAATCAGGAAAAAATATATTATAAATAAAACCTAAATCAAGAAAAAAATTTACTACGTAAAAAAAAAAAAAGGAACACAAGAAAAATCCACTAACCCAAATTTAAAAATTATATAATATAAACCAAACCCAAATCAAGAAAAAAATTTGTTTATGCTTTTATATAGTTTTTTTTTCTAAAAAATGTTTTTTTAATGATTATCATGTTCAGTGTTTTTTTAAATTTTTGTTTCTGATTCTCATTTTTTATTTTTCATGATAATTATGCTTGAATTTTTTAGTGTGTATTTTTTTTTATTGTGGTCACAATCGGGTGGTTTGATTGAAACGTTAAATAAAATTGGGTGACTAGAGTAAATCAAAATCAATTTGAATGGTCATTATAACACTAAATATAAAGTACAATGACTATGAGTGTATTTAAACCTATTTTCTAACTAAACATTTTTCGCTCTTCTTTGTGCCAATTGGTGATCCAAACAAAATCTTCAAAATCTTATGGCACATTGAGTATATTGAATGTGAAAAAATTATACGAGACGGCTTAATTTTTTGAGGCGGCAGTGGAGGTGGTGATTTTGGAGTCGAAGAAGCGGCGGGAAGTTAGTTGCAAATGTTTGTTTTATTATTCTCTTTTCCTTTTTTCATTCTTTTTCTGTTTCTTTTATATTAATTTGAAAAATGATAGATTGGTCATTTTGAGTTAGGGACTTGGAGTATAGAAATCAAAGGTTAGGGACCTTATTGTCACAAGGTTTAAAGGTTCGGGATCCCAATGATATTATGTTTATTCACGTTTTTCTTATTTAAAATTATATTTATATTATTCTTTTCTTTTCTTAATCATTTTCGTAACCTAATCCAAATTCCATTTGCGTTATAATAACAACTTTCTTTCCTTTCAGAAAATAAAGTACTACTAATATATATATATTAATTTCTCCGAAAAAAAAATCTGGAAAGATATTTGTGTATCAGTGGATCATTTTTATATACGATCTGGATTAGATTTCGGATTTTCTATTAATGATTTAACTGGATTTTTTGGTTGTCGATTTCTGTTGTGAACAGTGTTAATTAACTTTGTTTGATATCGAGTTTGTGAAATTCGCTGAAATTACATTTGAGAGTTGAGATTTCACGTGAAATTCCAGTATTTGATTCGCTTTTTCGAGTTTAGAAAATGGTGGGAGGTAGAAATAGGAAGGATGAAGGATCGTTCACGGTGAGCAACAGCAATGTTTTTGCTGTGCTGGAGAGGAGGAAGAAGAAATCTGACAAAGAGAAGGTATCCGCAAAGAGCAGTCAGAGTGGGTTGAAAGCTGGGGCTGGGAAATCAAAAGAACCGGAAGAAGAGAAGCCTCAGGTATTTTGGGCTCCAGCTCCTTTGACTGTGAAGTCGTGGGCTGACGTGGATGATGAGGATGATGATGATTACTATGCCACCAATGCTCCACCCCAGTCTGTTTGGGGTGTTTCGGGGTCGAGTAAACCTGAAGAGAGTCAGAAACCGGACCCTGTGGAGGTATAATGAGTAAAAATGATGAATTGTTATATGGTTCTTGTTATTTTAATGATTAAATTGTTATCTTGAAAGCATGATGTTGTTTGCATTTTCGTGTGTTAAATGATTGATTCGGGCTGATTTGGTGTTCAAATGGTTTGCGATTGGGGGATTTTACTGTTGTTTATTGGAGTGTGATTTTGATAAGATAGGATTGTTTCATCTTTATGCATTATATAATACAATGATACTAGGAATCCTTGTGTTGGGCCCTCTTCTGTATTATCTATGGAAGGGTCTCAACGGTTGCTGTATCCAATACTTTTGAGCGACTTATCTACATTATGATAGTTTTATGGCAAAATTGACAATATTTCTAGGTTGGCTCCTCAATCCCGGGCATGCTTGTCGAGGTTGTGTTTTGATTTCCTCTTTTTCTTAAAGAGAAAAATCATAATATTTTGTCAAAAGAAAAAAAAGGTGGTTCTGTTTCCCACTGTTTTCATGTTTCTTTTCATCTGCATTACTAAGTGTCGCCAAGCACCTGGCAATAAGTACTTTGTACTTCATATGCTGATCGCATAAAAAGTCTTCATATATTTGATTTGGTAATGGTAGATCCGCTTCTGCGTTTGTTTGCTACAAATTAACAGTGTAGTTTTTTAAAAAAATTAATGGTGATGAACTGATGATTGGTTTGTACTGTGGATTTTCGTGATAGCTAGACTACAGATGTTTATTTATGTTGCATATGTCGTAGTCTTTCATGACATCCTTGGAAATTTATGTGAATTTCTTTGATATATTGATTCATGCCTATTTGGGGAAATCCTGTAATCGCTTTCAGCCTTTCCTGCATTAGTCCCCGATTTGCGTAAAGTTTCATGGCTAAGATCATGTTATCAAGCCTTCAAATGTTGAATCAAATGAATTTTTCCCTTAAGTAGATCATAGATATTTTATGATTGATTTTGAGCAAAAAAGATTTTGGTATTCATAATTATATCCGTTAGTATTCATTTTTTGTCATTATCATTCTAAGTAGATTCTATCCTTTATTAGGCTTGACTCGGGCTTGTTTGCTGCAGTTTTTGGAAAACAAAACGGAGAATTCAAATTGAAATATTCTGTTCAATTGGGAAAATAAAAGGTTTGGTCAATACAATCAGACTATTTTCTACCTGTGAAATTATAGAAAAAAAAAAAATCAAAGCTGTTTAACAATTTAATGTTTTATGGCTTCCACTCTTCCAAACACAGCACTCGAGAAGTCTGCCCTCCAATCTCATCTACTAGTCCCCCCCACTCCTATCATTCTGCTTGTGCGCTTTTGCATGAATGGTGTGTGCAGTGTCTATCAGTCTGCCTCTATGTATGTGTGTGCTTGTGCACCAATGAATGCATGGAGCTCTGTTTTTTTCTTTTTCTTATTCTCCCCCTCATCTTCCTGTTCCTGTATCTCTGATATCTACCCTAAAATTACAACTAAAGGGGTCGCAGAAAAGAAACCATGATCTGAGGCAAAAAAATGGAAGTTGCCTTCATTAACATGTCACCATTTCTATTCATTTTCTCTTGACCACTAGAATTTCAAGTCACCAGCGCTTCTTTATTCCTGGCTCTGGTTTCTTCAGCCATATCCTATTTACTGTAGGATTATCCCTCTGTCATCATGAACAAAGATTCCACGCTTCT
Source organism: Fraxinus platypoda (assembly GCA_903798405.1). Taxonomy (NCBI): domain Eukaryota; kingdom Viridiplantae; phylum Streptophyta; class Magnoliopsida; order Lamiales; family Oleaceae; genus Fraxinus; species Fraxinus platypoda. The sequence goes on from CAIGRT010032138.1 coordinate 13,932, forward strand.
CTGAATTCATTTTGCTGGTCTTCTCATGGAGTTGGTAATGCCTTTATCCCCTTTTGAAAGCACTTTGTCTAAAATAAAATTTCAGAATATAGGATCATTTGCAAAGATCCCTTGTGTCGAAGAAATGGTAAAATTCTTGTAGTTATGAAATCATCCAATGATGAACGTGGGGTTAAGATAGGTTACTTTCCTCAAGTATTTTGTCATGGTTTCACATCCAAATTGCAGGAAAGCGAGAGTGAAGATGATATTCTTGATGAAGGTGATGACGACATGGAAGAAGAGCATGATCATGAAGCAGTGGTGGAAGAACATCCTGAGCCAGTAGTGAAGAAGTCTGTAGACGCTTCACCTGCAACTAAAGAGGCAGATAAACAGCTTTCCAAGAAAGAGAGAAGAAAAAAGGAGCTTGCTGAGCTGGAGGCCATTTTGGCTGAAATTGGAGTTGCCCCAAAAGAGAAAGCCATAGATGAGTCATCTGGTGATTATATACTCTGTTGTCTCTTGGAGATATGTTAATTCAGGATTTCATTAAATGTTTTTGGATAAATCTTTTCCGTGGTTACCACATTTATTTGAAGTAATTGTTTTCTTTACTTCCCCTCATCTCTTCAGCATGTTATTCTGGACTATTTTGTTTGGCAATTTACTATTTCTATTATACATGAGAGACTAATCTGTGTATTCATGCTCTGTCAGTCTTACCATCAAATAGTATATAGATCGATAATCATTGGAACTGAGCATCTCATCTTTATGAACATGCAGATATTTCCCTGGAGACGAAAGAGGGACAGATGAATGGACATATAGAAAAGAAGGATAATGTCCATGCAGAATCCAAGAGTTCAAGGAAGAAGAAAAAGAAGGATAAAGCTTCAAAAGAGGTGAAGGAACGCCAGGATCAGCCCAGCAGCACAGATGTTCCAAACGGACAAGAGGATACCACTGAAACCGAACAAATGAAAGATGATGCTTCTGCTGTCAATGTGAAGGAGCGACTAAAGAAGGCTGCTTCTGCTAAGAAGAAGAAATCTAATAAGGAGATGGATGCTGCCGCCAAAGCTGCTGCCGTGGAGGCTGCTGCAAGGAGTGCAAAACTTGCCGCTGCTAAGAAGAAAGAGAAGAACCATTACAATCAGCAACCTTTACGGTAAAGAGCAGAGTATTGGAGTAACATATAAATGAAGATGGTTATTTAATTGTTTACCCATGTGGAATAAACCTTGTGCTCAGCCTCTTTTTTCAAAATAAATGTTCCCAGACGGTTTTTCTCAATGAATATTTGTTTTTAACTTGGTACTTCAACGGACTTCATATATCAGTTTGTATGAAATTGCACTCTTGTGCAAGTTCATTTATCATTTGAATTGAGCCCTTCCGTGTTTTTTCTTTTATCACTGGAGGAGAAATCGATCTTTGAATTATGGCCTCGGGGATGTGTGTATAGATCGATCAAATGAAGCGCGAAGCTTTTATAGTATTTCCTATCTATGTCGTGTTTATATGCATCTTGCATCTGTATTCCTTCCTCTAGCATATATTCTTGTAACTTCTGGAAAAATGATTCATCAGAGCATTTATTATCACATCTGCATATTGTGTTTATATTTTTTATCCCTAGCTGTGGAGTTCTATCGCAATTTTCTTTGACAACGATACATTAGTATTTTGAGTTGAATATCTTGTTCAACTTCTACAACAATGACAGGCATCACTGCATAATCCAAAAATTGCAAGATACTCCTCAAAAAGCTTTTAAAAAAAAAATTATTTTGCTCCACTCTTAGATTATAAAGCAATGCAAACATCATCTCAGTAGCAGGATACATAATAGAGAATTTTCTATGGCTACAACAAAATTGCATTTCGAAAACAGAGCTCGTCTGAAGAAAAAAAAAAGGGACAAAATGATAAAGAATGAGCCTTTCACCAAAACCTCCACGGGTCCTTGTATGGAGGTACGTAGTTTTCTGTGGGAGGTAGAAGATGGAATGAAGCCACAGTTTTTTCCAACAGAGGTCCCACCTGCAGGATACAAAGTGAAGGACATGTAAAAACAATGGAGCGAAAAACTTCATAATTTTGTTTCCTGTTTTCTTTTCTTTTTGATTGATTGAAGAATATTCAGCTAAGCAGAAAGGGAAAACGAATGTTAGATACAACGAGAAATATTCCTATTGTTAAATCTAATTTAGATGAAAAATGATGTTTCCATTGAATTCATAGTATGTCTGTCTTGTAAAGTAAACGTTGCAAAGCTAAAAACATGCTGATCGTGAACTGAGTAAACTTGATGACGACAACAAAAGAAAGAAACTAAGCTTCTTCCAATAAATTTATGACTGGCTTCATGAATCCTTTTTCTCCGCTCCATTCAGTTTGTTGCTAGATCCACCTAATGACCTATAGCAGCTAGACCCTTAGCAATAACAACACGTCACACTGGTTTGGTATATGCCTCCCTCTTCTGACTTGTTCTAGCGAGACCGCATCACTCTAATCAACTAGAGTCTTTTTAGGCCTACGCAAACATGTCCAAACCATTTAAGTCATCATTCCCTTATTTTATCCTCAATGGGCACCTCTTCCAGCTATTGGCATATATTCTCATTTTTATCTTATCCAGTGCACACAGAAATCCAGTCTCTTTTCCAGACATGATATAGATGTGTTGTGAGACCACTTTCCGGTTGCAAAACTCTACATATACATAACAGATACAGTTTCTGTCTAGGTGATGTAGAAAGGGTATGCAACCATTGACGACAGATCTCAAGAAAACAGAAAAAGATGAAAATACTATCCAAGTTTCACTCAAAAGATAAAAAATGATAATATCCGACATTCGCCCATCAAGCTATAAAATGTTTAATAAGCAAAGTCATGGATACAAGAATAGAAAAGGGAAAATCAAGTTAGCTCGTGTTGTTTTACAAACCCACACGTGCTATCATGAAGTTTTAAAATATGCAACTTACACCTTTTGAGTTTATATTATTCTGCATACATTAACTTGACCTGTTCTTATATTTCATGTGAAACTATAGAGTTTATAAAACCATGAGGGGATAAATTATTTTAAAATCAGCAGGGTGTAATCTGCAAGTTTCTGAAGCCACAGTTAGTTGATCTGCAATTTGACTAGAAAGAACACTTACTTTGCCCCACTGCTTGCTGAGAGTTGAAGCATTAAGAGAGTACAAATAACCTGTGAATCAAAATGGCTCTGATCAGAATGGTAAACTTACGAAAATTAGCCGTCCGCTTTTATCTTTTATCTTATACATAAATTCATCTGAAAGTACAAAGCTGATAACCATCTTACATCACCGACGACTGATGTTTCTTTTATTTTTTAGTTAATTTTTCAAGAAGATACGGTACTTAAGCAATCAGTTGTGAAAAAAGTAAAATAAATTATCATCAATTGTTAAGGTGAATCATCATGATCCATCATCGTACCATCACGTTCAGCTGTTGTAGCAATATAATGCCTGAAAATATTTGATTCCTGATCCTGCATCATTCAGCCCGGAGTATGATGATAAGTATATAACTAGATATTCTTCTGCTGACTGCTGTAGTAAACCGTTCAATAGGAAACTTACAGTTTTAGTTGGTGATTTACGAACCAGATACTCATAATACCAATAGGGTTCACCATCAATCTGAGAAGAAAATACAAGAAGATCAATATAATAATGATTGAATTGATTGAAATTCTTGCCACTTATAACTGTCATTAAATGTTTACAGCAAAAAAACTCACTGTAGAAGAATGTGCATCAAGGACCGAACTTTCAGCCATACGCTGACTGGAGGTAACACGCTGTAAAAAACCAATACAATATTTTTCAACAGCTGGAGGTAACACGCTGTAAAAAACCAACACAATATTTTTCAACACTTAATGTAAGCGAATGGTCGAGTTTTGCAAGTGCAAGAAAATCCCAAGAATGGACTGTGCATAAGCAATAGCTTTATCAAGGAGATGATAGAAAGCTCGAGCTTACATTCAAAATATGCACATATTTTACATTCAAGAAGGATTACGTATACGTAAGTTCAAAAAAGGGAGGCCAATTACCAGAGCAGACTTGTCAGATAAAACAGAATCAGCAACATCTTTGGCACTCCATGTAGTTTTGTCCTTTGATTTTAAGAACTGCAAATTGGGGGGACCTATCTGAACCAAATATGTAAAGTCAAACGAAAACCCATAAAGATGATGACCAAACTATGGAAGAATATGGTAGCATCAAATTTACCGAAACAGAAATTATGAGGTTGTCGATGATATCGACTCTCTCAGACACAATGCGAAGTCGTGCATCAGCTGTATATCATATCAATCAGTGTATAAGCAAGCTTATAAATATGTCAAAATATCATGTTACTCAAAACTTTAATACAGATTCTACCTATTTTGCCAATTCTATACACAAATCATTACTACCATGTTAAACTTTTTGACTTCTGCATTTGGATAGAGGAATAAGTTTGCTGACTTACGAGACAATGGTGCAGCTGATGAATAACGCTCTGGCTTTCTAGATTCCACCCTTCAAATAGATGAAAAGATTAAAGGTTCCTACAATATAAATTAAGATACAGGAAAATAAAGAAGATAAAAAATTTCACTAAATCTAGTAGAAAATAGACTTTTCCATGTGAAAAACAACAGTCATTGGCATCTCATTCACACAAGATGCAAAACGAAGCAAATCATGAAGAGAATTTTGATTCATTTCTTCTAGTAGTAATTTCTCTCTCCTTTTCATCAGCAATCTTTGATAATTTTATACAATTGAAGATATGGAAAGCTACAAGATGTTAATGAGAGGCAACCTTTATGCACAGAATTTGATGGTTAAGAGCCTAAACCAACAAAGGTCAGATTAAGAAAATAATTGAAGCAAGCTATTCAAGGCAAGTTGTTCTTTAGGTCCTTTCCAGCATTGTGTACCAGCCATGGACTAAATAAACATAGAAAACACCTGTTTGTTCATGGTTGGGCTCATTTTCATGCCTAAACAAAACTCATTTCTCTCTAACAGCTTTGTGAAAATAAATACATTTTTAGAAAGACTGCATTAAAAACCGTTGGGATTAAATTTTACATGAACTTTAAAATTTACCATTTAACTACAAATCATCATTTCTCGATACTTCTCAGTTACATTTAAATAAACACTTACCATTTGAAGACAAATTTCTTGGAAGGCAATTCAATTGGGTACAAATATGAATAAGCATTTATATCATCAACTGCTAAATCCATTTTCAACTCTTCCTCGGCACCAAAACCTGCAACCATAGAAGTGCTATTTACCCTTTAATTAAAGAACAGATTTTTTTCCTGTTTGCCCCTAATTTCAATTCCCAATATAAGAACAATTCTGCAAAAATATGCCAACTTCAAAATTTTGCGAAGTGAATAGTAACTCAAAAGAAATTAATAAAACTACAATTTGAAATACACTAATTAGACTTTCAAGTATGAAACCAAATTAATAAAGAAAATAAAGTAGCATTTCTTGAATTTACCTGAAGAAGGGAAAATTAGAAAGAGCGACGAAGAAAGGCCCGTAAAAATTAAGTCCCTTCTTAAAATCCCATTTCGCAAAATGGGCAACGAAGAATCATTTGAACATTCCATTAAATTTCTCACATTTCCAGGCTTTCTACAGTATTTTTTACTTGAAATAGTCATACTTCTAGTATAATTCCTGCAACACAACACCAATGGCAGAATCTATGAAAATGGACTTCACTGTATGTACAGTGTGTACGTCTATCACTATATATAGTGATCAATAGGGGGGGTGGGTGGGGTACCTGATCAAGGGAAGATTTGGAAGGAGAGAATTGTGGAACGAAGTTGAGAGAAGAGCAGCTGCCATTTTTCTTCTCTGGCTTTCAGCGTCAGCTCATCCATTCGTGTTTTAAAAGATAAAAAGAACAAATTGTATGTTTGGTCTCCAAACTTTAGCAAATGTTACTAATCCATCCTCAATATTTTAATTCAGACTTTTAGACCTCCATATTTGGCAAAGTTGGTCAATTTTTAGGATATCCGTCAGTTTTGACGAATCATGACATGTCTCTCACACACCAATATATTTTTGGGTTGTGCTCCATGTACATAATCATTTACATAATTGTTTATCAACAGATATATTGCGAAATGTAATTGAATTAAAATCTCATTAATCAAATAACTTTTCCAATTATATTTTGACATTTCATTATTATATAACCCGATTATGTAAATATAACAAGAAGCATTTTCCTATATTTTTTAAGTCATTTTATTCATCACTAGTTTCGAAGGCAATCATCGAACTAGCTCAATATTTAGTTCAATAACTAACAAAGTTTAGGTCGTAAGTTGCCTCCCCAAATTCTAACTAGAGAAAAAAAACCCAAAAAGAATGATAAGCTTCGATTTGAACAATGAATCAAATAGAAAATATTTGTACCAACGATGTCCGCTACAAGACATGAATCGAATCTACCATCCATTTTAGCCCAGTTCACAGTTGGCTTCGAGTTTTTTACCTCCCAGGTTGTCCAATCTAATCTATATCGCTGCTAGATTATGTGAGCTTCGCTTATTAAACATGTCTTAAATATTCAATTATAAGTTACAAAATTAAAAATTGATAGAAATCTGTAAATGATAAATGTACAGTAATTGTGGATCCTACAAAATGTATTGTTAAAATTAAAGTTTGACTTTAACGGTTTAACTTTTAAATTATAATGAGATTTCAAAAATACTCTTTTTTTATAAATAGCATATTATCATTATGCATAGTAGATATTATCTTTATATTTAGAAAAAGAAATTTTGTATACAATCTAACAATGCTATCTATTTTCGCTTTTCAATTTGCTTTTTTTTCACGAGACATTTATTGATTTCTCTTCATATTTTATTTAACATTTTTTATGTCAATAACCAATCAATTCAAATATATTCTAAATAATTTAAGAAGTAGAGTACTAAAAAGTACAGTTTATTAAATAAAATCATTATAAATTAAGAATAGAAAATCTCTCAAAATTTAGTTTTAAACATTAACTATCTAAAATAGAAAATATATTGTTCCTCTGTCTGGGAGCAATTCTTAAGTAAATTTAATAAAAAATTTTACAGTTGGCATTTGAGAACTCTCGGACACGATATTGTAGTCATAATGTATTTATTGTGCATTGCCAAGTTTGTCCTCCAAGAATGGTCAAATACGAAAGCCGAAAACATGTGTTATAAGTAATTCTAACATTTAACAAGGGTAATATAGACTATTTCATTAGTTCTTATCTTTTTTATAAAATAATGAAGTCAAAAGTTGCGGGAAATGAAACCCACTTGTCAGATCCCGACGATAGAAGAAAAACTCTTATCCTTGTTTGGTGAAAAATTCAAATTCAAATTTTAATCAAAATCGAAGTCAACAATTAATTTTAACCACATATTTCATTGGATTCACAACTTTTTAACCATACATTTAATCAATTTTTATTAACATTTGCTAAAAATTTGATTTTAACCCTTTAACAAAGGGCAAAATCTCCAGAGAATTACTCCACATGCGCATAGCCGATAGTCCAATTTAAACCAAACAAGCACAACATATTGAAATTCCTTGTCCTCCGGTGTTTATGCAAAAATGGAAGGTCTCTACCTCCCATTAAATGCGGTGCTCTTCTCATTAAAATAAATTTTTTTCTTTTTCTTTCACCCTTTTTCCCCTACTAAAATAAGCATTCTTGGTCTAATTAATTATTTTCTCAAAGCCCACAACTATTCTTGGCATAATCTATATTCAACCATCAAAATTCATTTCAATCTCTGCAGAAAATATTGTTTTAGAGACAGAAAACAAGAACCCTTTATGTCTTTTCATGATATAAATTCAAACATAAGAGAAGAATTTAGAGAAATAATGGGGGTGGATTATTATGAAATATTGAAGGTGGACAAAACTGCCACAGAAGATGATCTCAAGAAAGCTTATAGAAGATTGGCTATGAAATGGCATCCAGACAAAAATCCCACCAAAAAGAATGAAGCTGAGACCAAATTTAAGCAAATTTCTGAGGCCTATGAAGTATGTTTTTTTTATGGAAATTTTTGTTTGTTTTGTTTTTTAATATTGTCTATTACTATCCAATCCTCGAAAAAAAACCTTCGCTTTAATAACATTTTTAATGTTCCTTCAGGTTTTGAGTGATCCACAAAGAAGACAAACCTATGATCAATATGGTGAAGAAGGTCTAAAAGACATGCCACCTCCTGGCTCTAATGAAAGTGAAAATGGATTCAATCCTCGAAATGCAGAGGATATTTTTGCTGAATTCTTTGGAAGTAGCCCTTTTGGATTTGGATCATCAGGAGCTGCGAGGTCGATGAGGTTCTCATCTGATCGAGGAGGGCCGTTTGGTGGATTCGGCATGACTAGTAACGTCTTTAGAAATTACAGTGATGGAACTGGCGCAAGCATGCCTAAGAAACCACCACCGGTTGAGAGTAAATTGCCTTGCAGCCTCGAGGAGTTGTATGCTGGATCAACTAGAAAAATGAAGATATCAAGACAAGTGGTGGATGCAAACGGGTGAGTTGTTAAAAAGATGACACATTTATTTAAAGTTTTGTCTTCAACATGCCTCCTCGCGTCCAGACCATGTGAATGCATTAGGATAGGATTGCCAGATGAATGCAGGATTATTATTCGAATAGGCATATCGTATTTCTTGAAATTTAGTTTCGACTTGCCTAACACGATATTTGTGTATTTTTATCTTTAATAATCGACATTTTCCAACATTCATTCTCTAATAGTCATACACCTAAGAAAATCTAGTGGTTTCTTTAATCTAGCATAATGCTTACGAGGATTATTAACGAAATTTTTCGCAGGCGATTAGGGTCAGAGACGGAGATATTGACCATCGATGTGAAGCCGGGATGGAAGAAGGGAACTAAGATAACTTTTCCCGACAAAGGAAACGAGCAGCTAAACCAGCTGGCCGCAGATCTCGTGTTTGTAATTGACGAAAAGCCGCATAATGTTTTCACAAGAGACGGAAATGACCTCATTATGAATTATAAGGTGACATTAGCAGAAGCACTTGGAGGAATGAAAGTGAACATCACGACGCTAGATAATCGTGAATTGTCGATTCCGGTGAACAATATTGTGAGCCCAGGTTACGAGCTGCTGGTTTCCCAAGAAGGTATGCCAATCACCAAAGAGCCGGGGAACCGAGGTGATTTGAAGATCAGGTTTGAAGTTAAGTTCCCTACGAGATTGACGCCCGAGCAACGAGCTGCCCTCAAGCGTTCTTTAGGAGGTTGATAATAATTTTCGTAGTCCTACTGTTATATTTTCTTTTCTTTCTTTCTCGCATCTTTCGACTCGATATTTCTTTTGCATCCTTGCCACTATCTGTGTAAATCCGCTTACTCGTAGATTTCTGATTCAGCAGCAAAAGAGATGATTGAGTTGTCTATTGAACAAAATGTTTATATTCATGTACATGTTTACCATTTAAAAGAATCACTTCTACCCAACTTGCGACACCACCCCCAATCCCCATCCTGCGACGTCTTATACGTTAAAGGAGATTCAAAACTGTACAAAAGTAGAAGAAACGGATTCCATTAAATGGTCAAAAAAGAAAGCAATAAAAGCTTCAAGGAAAACTTTACTGGGTCGAAACTTGTCTGAACATTAAAACAAAATTAACTTCAACTCTTAAGGTACAAAACACTGCAGGAACGGTAACATGTTTTCACTATATAGTTACACTACATCCTAACATTCTAGAACTGAAATCAAGACAGGAAAAAAAAACCAAAAAAATAAAAGCATTTATAATTTACACGACAGAAATCTAGAACCGAAACTCCCAGTCATACAAATCCTATCTAGTGCCTCCACCTAGCCCCCGGGTGACGACCAGCAGGGTGCACCGATCTAGCCCCTGGAGGCCAAGATGCCAGGCCTGAAGGATTTGCCGGTGGTGCTCGAGCAACCGGAGGAATAACATGGTTGTTAACCAAAGGGCGGTGCACTGGTGGACGAAAGCCATGAAGGGGTGGCTGTGCTGAGGGTGGGGCATTAGGCCGCCACTCAGGAATGTCATCATCATCATCCTTCCACGGTTCTATACCAAGATCTTTATTATCTACCCAATTCCTATTTGTAGAACTGGTTTCAGTTTGTCCATATTTTTGAATAAGCTCTCTCACTTGATCAACCGGGAGTTGAGGGTTTTGATTAAAGCTAGTAGTCATTTTTACACCACGATGCAAATTTTGAGTTACACCAGGAACAGAAGGTTTTACATCACCAGAGAAGTTAAACTCGGGTAAATCATCATCATCTTTTGCTGCTCGGGCAGCAGCCACAGGGCCAAACCCAGGAGGGATATCATCATCCTCTTCCTCCTGAGGTTTGGGATTGGAACGAGTAGGGGTCTTATAGGACACAGGTACCAAAACCGAAGTATTCTTGTTATTATTCGAGTTCTGCCCTTCCTTAAGATGGGCAGCAAATGGCTGCTTCTTCGAGCTATGTTTGTGGTGTGAAGAGGAATTAGGTGATATTGTGTTGCTTATATGACGTCTTCTCCATACAACTACACCAATTAATCCATCATCAATAATATTAGCCATCTTAGAGTGGTGCTCCGATAGCATATCAAGCATTTTTGAGGATGGTGGGCATAAATAAAGCTCGACTCCAGGGGCTGGCTCCGCAAATCCCAATCTATCCTCGGCAACATATGAATCTACAGCCTGTACATCGAACAACAATCTTATGTACATGTACAACGAAATAGAGAGGAGAAATAATGATTTATTTAAAAGTAATAACCTCAGAAACAGCCGTCCTCTCGTTCTCCGATTGTTTGTTCTTCAAGATGAAGTGGAGAATCTGCTCATCCAGACAAAGGAAAGTTCTTTTAAGTTAAATCTGTTAAACGGAAAATAAATACGAACTACGAAATGCTGATTTTCCTTGGACTAAATCTGCATGTACTACAACAAAAGAACCCCCAACCCACACACTAATTTGAAAGGTTAGACTGTCCGCTATTTTGAACTTTTCAACCTGATAAAGTCGGAATTCCTTTTATTTGTTAGGTATTCGGCACGTCTAAATCTGGGGTTATACCAGATTATATTGCATTCAACTTAAAAGAAACGACACGAAAAAGATTAATTTCGTACACAGAACGATCTTGGAGAAGACGATGACTGAATAGCCAATCCTTCACAACTGTAAAACACTAAACTACATGCTATAAACTAAAGGCTTAAATCAATGGATCAAAATGTAAATCGGTGAATAGCATAAACCTGCCAGCTTTTAAGTGATCCAATCGCTCGTAGGAAAAAAGAAAGCAGCTATTAGTTTATTGGAATTGGCTATCATGATTTTTTCAAAAACGATTTTGCTTTAGTGAAGCTTATAAACATCTACTAACAAACAAATGTTTTATCATTGACAAACATTTCAGAGTATGTTCCATGAAGCTACGGGCCAAATTATGGAAGAAATAAGCTTTTTCACGACTTCACCACTCAAATTTTTATTCTACTGAATCGAGGATTCTTGTGGTTCACCCCTTTGACGTAATAACATCATTATCTACGATTACTCAACGAAACTACCACCCAGTCAATTTTGTTTCTACTTATTAATCTAGTATTCTTGTTCTGATCACCCGTTTGATAAAAAATAGCAAACAACAATTTCTAAGAGAATCTCCGAAACCACCACCTAGTCAATTTTGTTCTACTTAATCTAGAATTCGTGTTCAGTTCTTCGCTTTGAATTATAACAAACATCATTATCTAATAAATTCCAAAAACCAAACTCCAGAAGCAAAAATACTCCAGCAATTTATCATTTGTAAGTATTTTCTATTAGAAATGCTTTGTTCATTCTTACTAGTACTAGTCCAAGAGGTAACTTCATAGATAAATTGGAGGCTACATTGCATAGTTTGTGAACAGAAATCCAGAGAACGGAAAAAAAGAAGGCCTTGATGTACCATGACTGCACGAGTTCGAGACATAGGAAGTTCTCGAAAGAATTTTTCAAATGCATCAAGTCTAACTCTGCCCTTGATCTCGAGAGAGCTGGGCCACTCTTTCGTCGATGTCTTCTCGCCACTGTAACATGGACTAACACGTCAGAATAAATAGTATGGCATATCTAAAGGAACTCAACAAAATTTTAAATGCCATAATATTCTAGGAAGCATTTTCACAGAAAACGAAATACAAATACACGTGATCAGCAGAATATGAAAAAAAAAAATATTATAACTGGTGCATCTATAAGACATGAATTATCATTTATGGACCATAAGCTGCATCTTCAGACTGAACATGGGGGATATAAACCTCCCAAAGCCATCAAGATTCATTAATGGACACGATCAAATTTTTTGTGTAACTCAATTTGTAACTTAATATCCAGGGATGCATAACAAATGACTTCATATATTTAAATATACAAAGCAAGGTCTCAAAATTACAACGGGTAGTGCACGTGCGGATAACAAGATGCATACCTTTGAAATTGACCACCAACGGTGACCAAGGATGAAATATTAAGTTGAAGAACACCCTCCCACAAACATTCAATCTCAGATGCATCACCAGAAGGAAGTCCTTTTTGCACTGCAGAACTACTGTTAGATGGAACTGCCACATCTTTACGTTCACTAACCGATTCATCTACCTTCTTGGAGGGGGTATGGGTAGAATTTTCTGCAGCGGAAATCGAAGCCTTAGAATTGTTTACTTCTTCTGGACTTTCCTTGCGCAGGATGTGGGATGTTTTATCTGCATCTGCTGGTATATTATCGAAAGGAGGTTCAGAATTAAGGGACTCCATAAACTCATCCAAAGAAACAATTGGAGGTAGAAAATCAGCATCCTTCAATTCATCATCCACCATAATTCCTTGCATTAAATCAGTCCCATCAGTTGGGATAACCAGACTACCTTGAAAATCCTGGTTTTCTGAATTTTTTTCCTGACCTGCAACATTCTCTCTATCTTTATTATTATCTAACTTGGAAGGAGAATGAGTTTCAGTCTCCTTCCTTGGCTTATGTTGTGTCAACACATTAGTCCCGGCAGAGACCTCAGCAGCCATACTATAGTCACGTTCCACCTCTACTTGATACTCACCCTTGTGCGTTTTCTTAACCAAACGTCTTATATCTGTGTCAGGCAAAACTACCATTTGTGCCATCTCTTCTGCTTTTGCCATTCGCCACTCTGATAACTCCTTAGAAGCAAGTTCTTCAGCTGACATTGAACACAACCTTTCAGGTGATATTTCACCAGACACGACTCTTTCTCTCAGTTCCGGATTATTACGATCTTTCAGGTTGAATAAAAGAGACCTACCCTTCTCTTTGTACTTTTTGTTTACACCACCAAAAACTTTGAACAGTTCTGCTTCAATTTTAAAAGCTAAATTGGTCGGAGTTAAACTACCTAGCTCAACCCTATTTCCAGCCCCCTGAGATTCCTCCTTTAAAGACTTCTCAGAATTTTGAGCCTCCTTACCCTCTCTTACCTCCACGTCAAAATCTAATGCCCATGAAAGCCCATTCCCCTGTAATAGATCATCCTTAACAAAGAAATTTTCACTAAATGAAACATCCTCATCGGGCAAAATGGTACCATAATGAAACTCCCGAAAAGCTTGTATATCATTTCCACTGCTTTCATGAGTAGGAAACTCGGCAGATAACACCTGACAATTACTGGGTTTACCAGCTGTGGCCAACTCTTTTAAAGGAGAAATAACCTTGGAACCAGGAATAGGAGTAGCTGTAGTCAAATTGGACTCGGAAGACTGACATTCCACAGGTGCCTGATTAATGTTGGCTGCATCAGTCTGTTTTTCCTCTGCCTTTGCATCTTTATCTGGCTTTTGAAATGCCAAGGACAGCGCATCAGCTAGTGACTCCCTCATTTTCAACCTAATAGCTTCAGATGACTCCGTCTGAACCTTGGACCCAGATTGAATTAGTGAAGTTTGTCTCTTCAAATTCTGCCCCCGTGGCCCGCCAGATTTACTGGACATAGATTCGTTTCGCACCATTTTCTTGTTTGGCAAAGGTTGATTTTGCAACCCTGGAGAACTCAAGTTGGACTGCATCGGCGCTGTTTTCTTTTGTGGTGCCAGTTGTCTCAATCCAGGTGAATTGATGTTGGCTCCCATGTGTATTGCACGCTTATTTGGAATCAGCGACTGTTGAGGGACAAAATTATATTGCTCAGGACCCCCTTCAGCCTTGCGCTTACTCGGCAGCAATGACTTTTCTCCAGCTTGGATGTTTTGCATGAGTGCACCATCATGACCTTGTTCGCTTGGCATCCAAAATGCATTTGATCCATTAATGCCAACAAGAAGTTCGTTCTGTCCTACCTTGTTGTTTGGTACCAATACATTTTGGAATCCAAGATTACTGGACATCGGCTCTGCCACTCTCATTTGCTCATTTGATAAAGCAAAATGATGTGATAGGTCATCGTTAGGCACTTGGCCAGCCACTCTCATTTGCATTTCTGATGTTGGCAAGTCCAGTGGGGTGGAGGTATGCTCCATCGAAACCACCTGCCTATTTGGCAGGGGGAAGTGCGAAACAAGATTGTTGGACATTAAGCACCAAAACTGCAGAATATAAGCAAATATGAACAGCTCTAAATAGGCTTTGGAGAATAAGTTAGCCTATCCCCCACGAACTCACCTACACAAGCAATTACCCAGTAAAACACTCTGTGACGAAAAAACAAAAAATTAATAAGCAACTTCGATTTCATCTCTTAACATGCAATAGTACTGAGAGTAATGAAGCAGTGTCAATCTCACCATATGAAATACCAATTAGGCATTCAACTGAAAAACATCAAACAGTTTCTTAACAAATAACCACCGCAAAACAGGGGAAAACAAGCAAATAACCCAAACAACGCACTATAAATTAAAATCATGTTAATCTCCAACTACCTGCTACCAGTTTCATCTCAATCAAGTTCATAAAAGTAACAGACTTTGACAAAAATTTCATTAATGCATATCTGGTCAGAGAACAATCCATATGATTATTTTGAGTCTTTGACTAACAAATACTACCATAACAACTACCACACAACTCAGTAAAGGAAAGATTACACAAATCAGAAAAAGATTCGGTAGTCAACTCCCACCAAAAGAACCGCACAGAAAAAAAAAAAAAAAAAANAAGAAGATTTTACAAGTTCTTGTGTGTATTTTCAATTTAGCTTTGAAAAGATAAAATAAAATAGGTTTATATATTTTTTTTTTTTGATAACCGTGGATGTCCGGGCCAGCTTGCGCGCACCTGGACTAATTCCACGAGGCCCTGAAGTTTACGATCGGATACTCATCTCAGTGGCCTTGAGGGGACTCGAACTGGTGACCATTGGGGAGCAAACCCAAGGCCTAACCAACTGAGTAACCCCTCAAGGTTCATTACAACTTTTGAGTAAAGTGCTTTACATAGTTCAAAATTCATACTAACATTTTTCTCACTTGTTTTCTTATTTAGCCTATGAATGGGCCAATTTTTTCAAAACTCATTTTCAACCACACATTCTTCTATAAAATAATTTTACGCGTTAGCCAAAAGCTTTTCTTTACTTTTTAACCACACATTCTCCAACAAAATACTATTCTAAAATTCATTTTGGACACAAAAAATGAGGCTCAAACAAGCTCTTAACACCTACTCCAAAGACCAAAGTCTTGTTATTCATATAGTAG
>CAIGRT010032157.1:0-17334 GCA_903798405.1 Fraxinus platypoda
ATTTTTGATTAAATAAAGTTTAGATTTGATTTTTGAATTTGTAAACTTAAATGTTAAAGAATGGAGGAATCATTATCGATTAAAGAAACAAGATGCTACAAAGTGATGTTTTCTGTTTAGACCTTAGAAGGTATATACAGATATATCACTAAACCCAAAAAACGAAGAACCCAACCAACAGATTCAAAAAAGGATGAATGCAGCCAAGCCCTAGGTCGAAGGGGCTCTGATACCAGTTTGTTAGGAAATTACAGTAACAATCAACAAACCACATAGCATATTAACATGTTCATAAAGGATGACAGAAATCATAGAACATCAAAGCAAAGAAAAACATAGAGACTGAAGAGTACAAAATCGAGCTTTACTTCCCTTCAGTTGGCTGGAAATGGTAGGCTCAGGAACAGTCCCTTTCATGCTTTGCAAATCGCCATCCAGAGAGAGTTATAGAACCGGTCAGAATCACCCAGAACTAGACTTGGGTCATTGATCCAAGGATCTACCATAAACAGTTGAGTTCAAGCCCTAGACCGAACCTACGCCTTCGAGAGACACCAACAACTCAACCACTATTTCAGGTCTAAGTAATACACAGGTATTTCCCTTCTCTACAGGCTTAAGGTCAGAGAACACCGGATGAGAAAGAAGAGATGAACCAACAGAGAGAATAGAGAAGTGAGAGACTCAAGCCAAAACCGTCTGAAGCTCAAGGGTCGAAGCCCAGATGAATATCTATCAAGAATAAACCCCAACTGTAGATCACATCCAAGGGCCAAGAAAGGATCCTAAACTAGCACAATCCAAGTGACACACTTGGCTACCAATAAGCAAAAGACACTTAAGCAGCTCAAGTGAAATAATAAGCAACAATACAAAGGTCACAAAAATTAGCACTAGCCCAATAAGTTAGTGGACCACAAAAAAGCCCACAATGGCATATATCGTTCAAAGTAGTTGTTTTGTAAAAATATAAGAAACTAAAGAAAGGGGAAAATGATAAAATATATATCTTTGTAAACTTGATGATGTATGTGAAAAGATAAATTCCTTCATTGCCTATGATTTCTACTCGAAGATAATTGGGTATCAAGGATTGTGTTCCATTAACGTTAGAGGATTTTGTCAAAAAGAAGTCCTTAGGATAGAAAAGAAATATGTGCATAATATTGCTTCAGGTTTGGTTTAATAACTCAAGAAATTTTGTTTGTTAGTTCCTATAAGGTTAATGTATTACTCATGTAGGAACGAAAATATATTCTATCACATGAAACAATTGAGAGGGGTAAATTTGTCTCTACGACACATGTAGTTTTTTGAACTTTGGGATATTTTTATTTTCTTATCCAAATTGTTATGCATTTCCAATATCGTAGCCAATGACAGTAGAGATTACATCCATATTCGTTTTGTAATGGTAAGTTGAGATGCCTAGCATTGGTATGATGATATCAAATAGTAGCTATACTTTCATGGTGCTCTGCCATCAGAATGCCATCAGCAATTCAGCATAGAAAAAGAAATAATATTTATTACAGCATATTGCAATACTAAGGCATAACTGTATTGAACTCCAGAGTTATATAGTAGTGTGTGTTACAGTTTTTTCCAAATCTTGATTTTACTTTCTCCACAGACAAGGTTGATCGACCAGTCAATACAAGCATATACTTCTTGTTACCTTCTGAAAGTGTTTCTCACCTTTACCGCATGCCGTGTGCAGAAACATGGCATTTTTACTTGGGAGAACCTATCACGGTAACATCTGATTGATTATTATTACATGTTAAAGATTTGCCTTGATAGGCAAAGCCATGCTCAATACACGTTCAAGTCTTCCTCCAATAAGCTCATCTACACCGGAACCCCTCCTACTACAGAGCGCTAAGCTCATCAAGGAGAATCAATAGCAATACTAGCCCCCCAACCACAAGCGGTTACAACAGGAACCTTCGAAGAACTTCGTCAACAGGTTGCAATGCTAACTCAATTACTAAGCTAAAGGAATCTTCATCTAGCGCAGGAGCAGGCACCGGCCCCAACGACAGGACAACCAACGGGATTCATGGCCAATGTTTGAGCTCAAGATACCCGTGATGCCCACGACAATAGTGGATCAAGACCTTAGGCATTCGGATCATACAGAATGGGATCACTGCTGTACTACAACAGAACATCAAGGGGACGATAGGATTTACCCCTAACACTTTTTTCACACCCGAAGTACTTTCATATCCATTCCCAAATTGGTTCAAACTCACCGCTTGAAGGAGTACAACGGGACCACCGACCCCATCAATAACCTCTATGTATATACGGACGTCATGAATCTATAGGTATCACCAGATCTTATGATGTGTAAAGCTTTTCCACAAACATTGACTAACATTGCCAAGGACTGGTTCTCTACTTTAGTGCCTAATTCCATTGCTTCATTCTCTGATTTAGCCGACAAGTTTTCCGCATTCTTTACGAGTAGCAAACATATCAAGAAAATAGCCGCTTCCTTCCGGCAACTCCATCAAGGACCAAACAAATCCCTTTGTAACTTCATGTCAAGGTTCAATAAGGAAAGACTTCAGATACCCTACCTTCACATAATAGCAGCAATCTGTACCCTCACACATGCCATAAGATGCGAGGCTTTCAAGATGTATCCGTCAAAAATCCCATCGAAGTCGGTGATCGAGCTCCTTACCGGAGCAGAAAAATATATTAATATGGAGGAAATATTGAACCCGAGGAGAACTCTTCATCTGACCTCAAAGAAATTCGAACACAAAAGACAACACGATTCTAATCCTCATCCTAAAGCTCACAGGAACAAGCAGAGACAGGAGACACAGCCGACGTGAATGGCTGAATACTTCTAGGTCTAACATTTTGATAGAGATCAAAGATATGAAGGAGCTTAAATGGCCTTGAAGAATGCAGTCTCCTCCTAATACTCGAGATATGAGCAAGTATTGTGATTATCATTGGGATCATTGACACACAACGAAGAACTACAAAGCCCTCTAGGGGGAGATTGAGGCTCTAATAAAAAAGGGATTTCTAAGTTCATACGTGAATCATGACAAGCGCCCAAGGAATGATAGTGACAAGGGAAAAGGTCCTGAAAGAAGGGGAAATGACAAGCCTACAGTAGGAACCATTAACATTATTGTCGGGGGTATAGCATCAGTATGAGACTCGAACAGTGAGCGTAAGCAGTATGCCAGGCAATATATCCCGAGTTCAAGGCAAATACATGATAACCTAGAATATATCACGTTAAGGTCACAGAATTTGGAAGGCTTATCACATCCTCACAATGATGCCTTGGTAATATCAGCCATCATAGCTAACTTTGAGGTGAAGAGGATTCTGGTTGACATTGGAAGCGCAGCCAACATATTTTCTCATGAGGCATACTCTAGGATGGGGATTTCGGCTGAACGGCTCAAAGTAATTAAAACCCCACTTCAAGGATTTGGAGGCGGTACGATCATCTCGAAGGGAGTCATCAATCTTCCCCTTACATTGGGTTCGAATCAAAAGTATGTGACTGAATTTACATCATTCCAGGTGGTCTGTGCTTTAATGGCTTACAACACTATTCTGGGAAGGCCATTGCTCAACATGATCAGAGATATTGTTTCTACCTTCCACCGGCGTAGGAGTAGTGCATAGAGATCAATCAGCTGCTAGACAGTGCTATATTACTAGTGTTCGGGGAATAAGCACCAACGTCATGCAAATCTCGTCATCCGAACCCAAACCCGACCTTAGAGGTAGACTTGCTCCTGTGGAAGAATTGGTAGAGGTCGAGCTCAAACACGGTAAAAAAGTAGCAATGGGTCGAGATCTTGATGCCACCCTCATGTTTGTGCTTATAAGCTGCTTGTCCCGTAATATTGATATGTTCGCCTGAAATGTAGAGGACATGCTCGGGATAGACCCCAACGTAACGGTCCACAAACTTATTATTAACCCAGGACCTAAGCCGATCAAGCAAAGGAAGAAATAGTTTGTACCAGAACGACGCGAGGTCATATAGGAGAAGATTGATAAGTTGATTAATGCTCGATTTATTTGAGAAGTTCAGTACCCCGACTAGCTCGCCAGCATTTTCCCCATTAAGAAGGCCAACGACAAATAGAGAATATGTATTGACTTCAAAGATCTTAACGAGGCATGCCTAAAGGATAGCTATCCGCTATCTCAGATCGAAAACCCCGTGGACAGCACGTCGGGCCATAAATTGTACAGCTTCCTCGATGCATTTTATGGATATCATCAGATCGTCATGGCTGAGAAAGATCAAGAAAAGACACCATTTATGGCTGACTCGGCCATATATTGTTGTAGGGTCATGCCATTTGGGTTGAAGAATGCAGGAGCAACCTATCAGAGATTTATGAACAAGATCTTTTCTAAGATGATTGGAAAAAATATTGAGACTTACGTGGATAACATGGTATTCAAAAGCAAGCAGGTGGACCAACAGATTGCAAATCTTGAGGAAGTGTTCTCTATTCTTCAAGAATATAACATGAAATTAAATCCAGCAAAGTGCGCTGTTGGGATAGCCTCAGGCAAGTTCTTGGGTTTCATGATCACGCACAGGGGAATTGAAGCCAATCCGGACAAAATACAGGCACTAACGTCCATGGAGTCCCCTATGAGCAAGAAAGAGGTGTAAAACCTGACGGGTCGGGTCGCTGCCTTGAACAGGTTCATGTCTCCCGCAACAGATAGGTGTTTCCCTTTTTTCAAAACTCTAAGGGGAAATTAAAACTTCTAGTGGAACGAGGATTGTGAGAAGGCATTCCAGGAGTTCAAACAAACATTGATAACCCCACAGTTCTCACAAGGCCAGAGCCCAGGGACTCTGTTTTTATACTTGGCAGTTTCTCAAAATGCAGTAAGTGCCATATTGGCGAAAGAGATCAATAAAGCTCAACATCCAATTTACTCCGTGAGCAAGGTACTACTTGACACGGAGACAAGATATACTTTGGCCGAACAACTAGCTCTTGCCCTAGTGGTGGCAACACAAAAACTAAACAATATTTCCAATCTCATCCAATTGTAGTGCTCACGAATCAACCACTCAAGAACATACTCCAGAAGCCCAACGTGTCCGGTAGGCTACTGAAGTAGGCAATTGAACTTGGTGAATTTGACATCGAGTTCAAGCCCCGACCCTCGATCAAAGCATAGGCCTTGATCAACTTCGTAGCAGAACTCACCCCAAAGCATCGGGGGCCAAGAGACAGCCCGACCATTGATGTCGTAGACACATTAGAGAATTTGTAGATGGAACATCGAACTCCCCGGGCTTGGGCACATGAGTTATATTCATCAACCCAGATAGACATATAGAAATACAACGTGCACTCCGATTTGAATTTGATGCTACAGACAATGAGGCAGAGTACGAAGCAGTTGTTATTGCACTAGAGCTTGCCATTAAATAACTCATATTATGTCCAATAATAAAATAATTAACGAGTATAAACTATAATATTATATCCATATATACATATACCAACATGTATAGTGGGTGGAAAGAAAGTCATGTAATTGCACTGACTAATTAACATGTAATTGTAGTGAATGGTTAATAAATGATCCTAACACACACATCAAACAATCAACCATGAATGCACAAGGCATTCTATTCATAGTACCTTATAGTTGAGTATTCTTAAACCAACTATTAGAAATTAGAATCAATTGAGTTGACTAATCACAATTATGCATAATAAACTCTCATGTATTGCAACTGGATCATTTTTCACAGCAAACATGGCAAGTGTATTACCCATTGAACATTGGTGGACCGAATTCGAACTTAATTCTATTTAAGTTAAATTTTGCTCGATTTTGAATATTAAAATCGAGATCCAACCAGTTTGATCAAGTTCTTGATTCTAATATCAAAACCTAATATTACCCAATTGATATGTTCTAATTTGATTCTTAATTCTAATATTCAGAACCAAAAATCGTGACCCATCTTTGTTTTGTATTGGAATCCATACTCTGCATCTCAGCCAACTATTAATCCTACCCTACTAGGCAGTATTTTATAAATCTCTCACTTCATGTTTTGTATATGATTAGTTAAACTGCAATCTTCAAAATTGCAATGCATCTCTTGTTATATATTTTGTTTCATGTTTAATTTGTAAATTTACAACGTATCCAAGGGCCACATTAGCGAGATCGTTAATTAATATTTAATTAAATAATATTAAAAATTCTTCAATTTATATATAAATGTACTCAAAACGTAAAAATTATATACATAAGAAAAATATAATTCAATACAACCCAAAATAATTAGAAAAGATACATGATACAACCTCATTCCATAACAGTAAGCTCGGACAAATGCATGGCATAGATTGGATTCGCATGAAGAAATGGAGAATATAGTGAAAACGGATATTTACTAGTGTGAAATGGAAAAGAAAAAAAACACGGAACTGAATGCTGAAAAAAGAAACCTAAGAACATCAAAAGGGAGTTCAAAGATTTGAATGATGTTTATCCCAACAAAATTGACGTGAGCATGTTTTCCCCTCATATATCAATAGAAAAATTCTAGTGTTACTTGTCAAAAAGAAGAATAACAAAAACAACAAGCACCTTTTTCGGTGCTTGAAAGTTTCTGTGTTGAGATGAATAGATGGCCCAACATCAATATGATCACAAACACATTCGAAAATGTCTAATCAAGATCTGCTACAATTATTGGAGTATTATTAACTTTTAATAATAAACAACCTGTTTGAGCCCTATTTTTTTTAATTTTTTTTGTCCAAAATGTATTTTGAAATAGTATTTTGTTGGAGAATGTGTGGTTGAAAAAAAGTTCTGGATTTACGTGTAATATTATTTTATTGCAAAATTGTGGTTTAAAATAAAAAAAAAGAAAAATATATTTTAAAAATAATGGGTACCAAACAAGAACTAAAACTGAAACACAGGTTTTGATAAATCAAATATCAATACCTATAGATACAAGTAATAAATAAAAGGAAAACGAAAATTATAGAAGTTAGTAGAAACCCAAGTACAAAACATGAAATTAAAGAAAAATCTCACAAATTACAAAGACAAAAATCCAAAAGAATCTCCATAGAATAGCTCCACTTTACAACAACAAACACCTAAATCAAGAAAATTAACTAATCAACAATTACCAAAACAAATTACAAAAAAGAATGCCCAAAAATCATCCCATCAAAATGAAAAATAAAGTAAGTACAAAACTTTCATAAGAGCCCAAACCACGCGAATTACAAGAAGCATTATAACAAATACATTCCAAATACTACCTGACAATAGATGAACCATTCAAAGTTTGTACGGGCCAATAAAACCTATCGGGTGGGGTAGAGAAATTCCCAATGAGAACTGGGATATCCTTTACGCAATTTAAGTGAAAGTGATTGGAATTTGGAAATGGGAAACATTATTATTCACGTTCACAACCTCTAATTGAGTAATTAACAATGGAATGAATATTTGGATTTTGTTCAAACCTTCACCCCATCTCCTTCACGGCTTCAACTTCCCCTACCCTTTTGCAGTCTGGAGGCCTCCTTACTTCCCCATTTCACTGTTCCGACGGATCCCAACACGCGTGATCGCGTCCCCTCACCAGGCGCTGGGTCTACCGCTGTATCCATCTCTTTATTTTAGCAAATAAGAAAGATATCCATTTTTTAAAATAATTTTTTGTTCATATATTGAAATTATAATGATCAATTTAGAAGGTCTATAAATGCTTAAAAATTAGAAGGTTCAGAAAATTAAAAATAAAAATAAAAGGCTTATATCAAGGGAAAAATACATAACTTGGTACATTTAAAGATATACTTTTAAACTTGACAAAAATTCTCTCCAAAATCATGTGGTACTAAATTAAATAGGCTAAGTTCACAATAGTATACAATTTATAGTCACAATTACATACAAGTCACAATTACAAAACGTTACAGTCACAAATTTTTTAAGTTATAACTTTTTATCGATCACAAATTATCAAATTAATTGATCATGACTTAAATTTCGATCACAAAACACAAATTTTATAAATAATCACAAATTATCAAATTAATTGATCATGACTTATTTTTCGATCATAAATTATCAAATTAATTGGTCACAACTTTTTTATTAGTTACAAATTATCAAATTCATTGTTCACAACTTATTTTTGAATCATAAATTATCAAAATTTACTATTCACAATTACCCCAACTAAATGGTCACAATTTACCTTTCATCTCTCCCATCTCACTCTACCCCCTCCACCACCGTCGGCACCATCCGAAAAGCCGTCGTCGCCTCAGACCCACCTTCGAAACACCACCACCACCACCTTCGACACACTACCATCTCCTCCAATAAACCACCACTACCATATAGATCGACGTCGTTTCCATACACAAATTTGCGCACACACATACAAATAAGTAAACATAAGACAGATCTGTATACAGATCGCCCATCATTACTGCATGGAGACTGAGCATTGCATTGAAATCAGTAGAAGGAAATAAATCAGTGCACTTACACATACGTAGCAGCAATAGGTAGCATTGCTATAGCAACGTCGATGTGCGGGCACACGTTAGGCGAGCTATCATCACGTTCTACAGTGATGCCGTCAATAGCCATCGCCAACCTATGAAATGGGTGGAGAGAGATATATTGTGTCTATTTGTGTTTGTATGTAAAGAAAGAGAGTTGTGTTGCAGGGGGGACTTTCTTTTCAAAATGGAGAAAGAGAGATTTGGCAAAGATATTACGTGTGGAATGGATTATGGGCATAGTTGTCAGAATCGATTCGAGCACCCACCCGAAAAATGTAGCGCGTCAACGGGTCAATGGTTCAACCCACCAGTGATCTAATGGTTCAATCGGTGAGTCAATTCCTATCATATATATTATTAATTATTTTCATTGAATAATAAAATTTTACTATTTTCTTTCTATAACTAAATTAACCTCATATTATTTTGTTGATTAAAGATCAATTTGTATCCCAAATTTCACAAATTCTAGATCATATATAGCCCTTGTTTGAGCCCAATTTGGGCAAAAGAATTCATTTTGGAATAGTAGATTAATGAAAAATGTGTGGTTAAAAATTAAGATTTTTTTTTTTGAATTTGCATGTAATATTATTTTATTAGAGAATGTGTGGTTGAAAATGAATTTTTAGAAAAATGGGCTCAAATGAGGCCATAGTGAAATATGTTTACAAAAATAAAACCATCATTTAAATCATATTCAATGAAGTCACGCTGTTTGTTCAAATTTCTCTCTCCTTTTCTGCAATCTTCTTCCACTTGCCCCTATTTTCTCTTAATAAAAGAGCAAACCTTTCCCCTCGAAACCAAATCTCAAAAATTTACACACACTGAGCAAGTGAGAAAAAATGAGCATTTTGAGTGAAACCCTACTTAAAAAATTGAAAGGAATGATTGGAGAGTTAATAAAAGTCAAGGAATTTATAGTTTAGCTTCAAGCCCTACTTATTAAGCCACTGAAAAATAATGGGCATCTCTGCTGAGAAATTAGCTGTGAAAATCCTAAGATCTTTCACTGAGACTCTTTCTGGTGTTAAGTTCAAATGAAAGATTCCAGATCACCGGTTTCAACAAATACTAAGACTCAGTCGGGTCAAGGAAACGTGTTAACTAAAAAATAGAAGATTCAATGGATTTGAAGCGGGTTGTTTGTCAAGCAATAAATCTACGTGACACGTATCGAACTTGAGTCCGATTTGCCGATTTCTGGATCGGACTGGCTGGTTCAATCCGATTTTTATAACATTGGTTATGAGTATATTCATAATTCGTAGATTAGTCCATGTTTGACACACATTCTTTCAAAATACATTATTTCAAAACTCATTTTTAACTACACATTTTTTAATAAAATAATATTTTCCATCACATCAATAACTTTTCCTTACTTTTTAACCACATATTTCCCATCACATCACTATTTAAAATACATTTTTCCTCAATAATATCCATCAAACACCCCCTTAATATAATTTAATAATATTATTATTAATATTAAAATGTTGAATTACGATCTAATTTTTTTAATAAATAAGTTTTGAACTTGATTTTTGATAAATAACGTTTCATTCAGTTTAGGGGATGTTTGAACCACATTATATTTTAAGAATGTATTTTGGAATAATAGATTGATGGAAAATATGTGGTTAAAAATGAATGAATTTTTTTGATTTGTGTGTAATATTATTTTAATTAAAAATGTGTAGTTAAAAAGAAGGTAGAGAAAAAATGTATTTTATAGAGAATAAATAATTCAGCTGGACTTTAAAATTCGAGGCCTGTGTGAACACAGTTTCCTTAAAACAAATTCGTCATCTCACCATAGGTGCTTGAGATTTAACTTGAGCGTCTGTTTCCCAAGATATAACGATAAACCAGTAGAGTCCGAGTTGATTCTACTCCGGCGAACTGACTTAGTATCTGAACAATATCACCACCAAGACCTTGACAGACAGTGAAATATATATGCAAACAGAGGACAATTTCGTGTGTTTTGAAACTATAATGCATACTCTTTCTTCATGTCTGGAACAGTGAAAAATCGAGGCTTTATATAGACTTATCCCAAATAATTACGAGTTAAATCTGTCCATTAACACAATGACAATAACAATTGGAGTTTCAACAGTTTCAAACTTAATGACAATAATCATTGGAGTTTCAAAAATCAAAAGTCAGTTCATTAACCATTGGAGTTTTAAGAGTTTCAAATTTAATGACAATAATCATTGGAGTTTTAGAAACCAAAAGTCAGTTCAATAACTATTGGAGTTTCAACAATTTCAAATTTAATGAAAATAATCATTGGAGTTTCAGAAACCAAAAGTCAGTTGTTGAAAAAAAAATTGACAAAACGTAGACCATCCTAAGGAGCCAATTTTTGGTCAATTCAATTCGACATTCGTGTACGTAGGTCGCTCCCGTACACAAGTTCAAGGTCTGAAGCCTATTTCGGTTAGTGATTTACACCCCTCCTGCGCGCGCACCTGGAGAGACCATCTATGCTACACATGATTACACACTTCCAAAGTGTAGCCATATATAAAATGGTTTTTGCTTTCATCAACTTCCTATGTGGGATAAACTCAAATTTAATTTTCCCTCCAACATAAACCATATTCCAATGGTCCACTTTAAACTCCAATTTCTCATTCACCCGAGCTTCATTTTTGGTAAGTAAATACATGATTTAGATATTCTCACGAAGGAGAACACAAATCAATGTTGATATTCCAAATTAAGCAAACGGGTCCCACTCAAAATTTATGGCAAAGTCAGTCATCACCTCATTTTTTCCAACACCAATTATAGATATTATTTATCATACACCAAGTCACCAAGTAAATAGACAAAAATTGTGGAGTAAATTAAAGAAGAAAAAGAAACAGAAGGATGCAAAATTCCTACGTGTTACTTTTCTATTGTTCTTCCACATTTAAGAAGTTTATATTCGCTAGATTAACAATGAACTGTTGTTGCATTTTTGTGACGGTGGATGAATTCTTTTGCCTTGTGCCTCGAGTTATAATTGAATATTTATTTGACTAGTTTAGATTGATATTCTATTAAATACCTATTTTTAACTTTTGAATCTATTATAATACTTGTATTGATCGTGTATATATGATCTATACATCTGCATGCATGTATGTATGCTGAAGAAAGACATACTACAAAGTTAGCCCCTGTTTAGTACTAATTAAAATCTAAATTTTAATTTAAATCAAAGTCAACAATTAATTTTAATCACATATTTTATGGATCTAATAACTTTTCAATCACATATTTCATCAACTTTTATCAAAATTTACTAAAATCTGATTTTAATCCCTACCAAATAGGTGTTTAACATTTAAATGATATTGGGATATACACATGCATGTAAATGAAGTTAAATTAATGTAAATACATACATAAATACATGCCTTTATTGCATATGTATGAAAGTGAATGATGCTAAACATACAGGGGGAGTTTGACAGAATTTTTACAAACAGGACATTTATCAGTTTTTTATTGATTTTTTTTCAAAATAGATAAAAAAAAAATGCACCACACAGTTGCTACCAACACAACACCTGTACGGTGCCTGTGAATAATTCCCTATACGGTATCAAAGTTGATCGTGTGGTTTCTATAGAGAAACTTTAAATTTGTATCTAATGAAGTGAATGAATTTGTTTGGATCATTCCACTCTACCGTCCTCACGGCTCGATTCGACTTCATCTTAAGAATAAATTTTTTTCTTGCATTCAGCTACTTTCAGCCTCATAATTGACCCCCAGCTTTCAATCGGTTACTGTACTCTTTGTTATGTCTCATCTGGCTACGAGTTCTTTCCTTACTTTGACCCCAAGTGGGCACGGTGACAAGACTTTGATGCGGGGTTCGGCATGGTCCTCGAAACTCCAACCTCAGACGAAAATCCTGTCTGGCCTCTGCTTATGAATTTAACAAAAATATACAAGTTGTAAAACAATGAACCATCACCCTTTAATAATTCATATGATTCATGTGGAAGCATTTCGTTCAAAAAATAAAGCACAGTTCACAGTATCTATAGCATGTTTATTTTGGGCTCTTAAAGGTTACCTTCTTGTTCAGTTGCTGCTGCAGTATATTGTTAATCAGAATAGTGGTCAGGAACCTATGGAGGCTCCGATCAAAGACAAGATTTAGACGAATATGAATTTGTTCACTTTTTAATAGCTTACACTTTTACATGAGATGGTTCAACAATCTTGGCTTAAGTTTTCACTTTTTAATGCCCTTAGGAAGCTAGTAACTTGGTATTAATTCCAAGTCTTGAGTTCAGCTTAGATGAGTGAATTTCCTTCTCATTCACCACTACAACTTCCGTTGATGAGCCGAACCGGAAGGGTAGTCCGTTGTCCACAACCACAAGGTCAGTAGCTAGAAAGCTTCAATATTTCACTCTACTATATATCCACAGGGCCTACTCTTGGGAACCACTTGCCTTTGTGTATTTCCCATTTACCCTTGATGCCTATGAATCAAGAACATAGGAACAGCAGCCCAGAACGGACTGCTAGTCATTATGAAGCTTCCTGATAGACAAACTCCTACGAAGCACCACCATCACAATTTTTCAGTGGTTCAGAAACTACAAATATCCACCAAATATGGATGTTTCAGATTTGATTTTCATTCTATCCTTAAATCTCATCAAGGCTGAAATAAAGAAATGGCAAAGAGGGATAGGATCATCTTAAATTAGTACATTTATCTTTAAACTTGATCTTGATGGTTTAACATGTAATTGGAACACAAAGGATAACTCTCTTTCTGTCTAGGATATGACGAGAATCAAGGAATAAAAGAAAAAAATTGCAAACTTCATTATTTATTTATCGTGCACTTATCAGAAACTTCAGTTGACCTCGAAAGGGATCCTATGGCAATCTTGTCCAGTGGTCCACATAATTTCAAATGATGAATCAAGTGAAGTAAATACAATCAGTGAAAAGTGTGCTATTTCTGAAAGAATTAAAAGAAACGAAAAGGGAAAAAGTTTATTCTTTTACCTGTACTCTTGAAAGATTGAAGTTGTGGTACTAAATATGCAATTATTCAGCTATTTCCATCCAGTTTTGGACAACCGCTAATATGCACTTTGGCGTTCAGATTTTGCAACCCCTCTGGAAGTACGGATAAATTGGGACAATCCTCAACGTAAAGCCTCTGAAGTGAACTGAAATCTGAAAACCACTTGGCCAATGTTGTCAAACTTGCACAATTAGCTATTCGAACGAATCTGAGAGTTTTTGCAGCAGTCTCTTTAAGCCCCACTGGCACACTAACCATCTTCGGAAGTCCCATTAAAAGCAGTGACTGAAGACTCTTGAGGCCTTCCAATCCTTCTCCGTCAGTAAAATCGAGCTCGTCACAGTTCCAAATCCACAATTTCTCGAGTGCAGTCAGATACTTAATACTTGTTGGAAGAGAAGCTAGTCTTTGGCATTCATAAATGCGTAATACTCTAAGAGAAGTGAAATGTTGAAATCCTTCTGATGGTAGTTTTACAAAGTCACAATTGTAGAGCAACAAGAAGTGGAGAGAATTGTAGCTTTTGGGACCTTTTCTTCTCAAAGACATCTCATGGGAAGTCAAATATAGAGTTCTGAGGCTAACCAAATTCCCAATATTTCTCGGCAGCTGTTGAAGTTCCTCACAGTTTATGAGATTCAGTGTCTGTAGATTCACAAGTTTGCAAATGGACTTTGGAAGGAACTTGATCTTCCTGCTGTTACTCAAATCAAGATACCGTAATTTTCTCAAGTTGCCAATGTAACTCGGTAACTCCTCAAGCTCTAATGAGTTAAGTACTAAGACTCGAAGGCGCCTGAACTTCAATGTGATCGTCTCTATGAAATGCTCGTTTACGGTTCCAACCTTGTAAGAATAACGGAAGGTCCTCAATTTTCTCATTTTGGACAAGGGTTCGGGGAATTCTTTTCTAGACAGATCTTCTGCATGAAAATAGAGATGGCGAACACTATCAGAAATAATTTTGGCATCAGATTTCACATTTAAGCATTCATTACCAGCCACAGATTGTGCAAGGTCGTGCACGAGGTTATGAATCTTACAGGCCAATATTTCTCCATCAAAAGCTTCTACTACATCTTGAAAGCAGAATCTTGATAACAACTCATTAAAGTACTGGTTTCCAATGTTTTCAAGTTGTTTATTTTCATTTGGTGAATGAATGAAACCCTGTGCAATCCAGAGGTTGATGAATACCTCCCTTGGAATTTCAAAACCCTTGGGAAACATGGAGCAATATGCAAAACATTGCCTTAAATAAGATGCCATTTGTTCATAACTTAGCCTCAATATAGGAAGTATGTCAGTTTGCTTTTGATCAATTTCCCATATATCGTTATCCCTTATATGCAGCCATTCTTGTTCATCTGTTTTCATATACAAGCAGCTTCCCAATGTCTTAACAGCCAAAGGAACTCCGCCACACTTCTTCACAATTTCCTTCCCGATTTCTACTAGATTAGGGAGCCAATCGTCTTGTTTACTGAATGCGCATTTCAAGAATAAAGATAAGCAGTCATCATCGGAGAGACCACTCAAAATATAAGGGGATGTGGTACTGTAAATCGTAGCAACAGTCTTACTTCTCGTGGTAACGATGATTTTACTTCCTGAGCTGCAGTTCATCAACAATTCTTTCAAATCCATCCATTTATTACGATCTTCATTCCACACATCGTCCAGGACAAGTAAATATCTTTTAGCATTCAAAATTTCCCACAAACGTTTCTGCATCTCGTCCATATCCAGATGGCTAAAAGTTTCCCCAGTGGCAGATCTTAGAATTTTCTCAGTTACCTTTCTTGTACTAAAATCATCGTTAACAGAAATCCACATTTTAAGATCAAAACGTTGTACTACCCGATCATCATTGTAGACCAATTTAACTAATGTCGTCTTCCCAAGACCTCCTAGTCCGACAATAGGAATAATCGATACATGTTCTTCATCATTAGTTCTCAAAAGAAGCCGTACGACGAATTCTTTATCAGAGTCTCTACCAATGATGTCTGAGGCTGTTACAAAAGAGTGAGTTTGATCTCTCTCTCTATTCTCTACCGGAATAATATAAGCCTGTTCTGTAAGGTGAAAATTTTTCCTGTCAGCCGCAATTTCGTCTAGTTTCTTCCTGATCTGGCTTACCCTATGGCCAATCTTGAATCTATAGGCCAATGGATTTGAGCATGAAAAGAATCTACTAACCTTTGCAAGAACTGAAGTGCTATCCCTCTGCGGTGAAATTCCAGTTGAAAGATCATCCAACAAATCATCGGCATCATAGACGGCATCCCTAAGCTTTTCTAGCCAGTCTCTTAGTTCATGATTCTTGGTTTGTTGCTCATTTGCATCCAAAAGTACAGCCTTGATTGTAGACAAAGTGTTGTGAAGTTTTTTCACTTCTGATTTGATGCTACAAGCTAAACTGATCTCTTCTAGAGCAAGTGAAGAAACTTTTGATAGAACGTGCTCTGTGATGTTGAACAAGAATGTTTCTGCCATTTTATTTTTGCTTTTTGCTGAGAGAGAAGAAAGTGTTGGCGACTGGTAAAAGTCGTCTTTAAGGAAAAAAGTAAATTGCAGAAATAGTCTCCAACCTGTACCCTATTTTGCAAGTTTAGCTCCAATTGTTTCTTTCTTGGCATTTTAGCTCCTCAAACATTTCATTAACAGGCAAAAATGGTCCTCACCACTCAATCTACAGTCCCAGAGCCACCGCCAGCTCCCCCAATTCCAACTTCTATAACCCTCATCTCAAACGCTTCTTGACTCTTCGTCGTACTCAAACCCTCTATCACTAATGTCACGGCTCTTCATTTACCCTGACAGACTCCTCATGCAATCCACAGCATATGCTCCCGATGCCCAAAACTAGTCCACTAACACTGTCCCATAACCCCTTTCCCCAAAAAAATACCACCCTGCTTTCAATTTAATTTTTTGAAAAAGAGAGGTATGTTGTCGACCCCATCCAATCCCAAAAGATCACAACTAGGTAACAATCAATTGAATTAGTTAATCTAATGTCTTGAACTTGAATTCGAGGCCACGAAAAATGATAATGCTGTAAATGGATTTGGTTGGCTAGTGATGCCAATCTAGTCCAATTGGAGGGTAATGACGAGACTTGGGGCTTGGTCTATTTAATAGCTGATCCATTGCTTGATAATTCATTGATGAAGTCCAAACCCAAAGCCCAATAAATGGTCAAAATCGTATATCTGTAAGTGCAACTTTAGTTGCCACTTAAGTGTAAAATCGCTAGCTACTCTGAATCGTCGATCACCATCTGAGATCAACGGTGATAGATTTGTATATAAAAGGAGCTTTGATGGGTTGCCATAGTTCACTTGGATGGGTTTGTAGAGGCTTTTGGAATTTCTCTCTCCGAGTCTTTCCCTTTTCCTTCGTCTTCTTTGTTGATCTCCAACATCTATTGGGTGATTACTTCTGATTTCTAAGTGATTCTTGAGTCTTTGTGATTCTTTTGTGAGAAGCGTGGGTTTGGCCTTCAGTTTGATGGCTTCTAGTTCATTGAAACAACATCGACCGACCATTGAGGGTTTGGATTAGGTATTTTATTTGTACAAAATGGTGAGAATATACATCAAAGTAACCCAAATACAAATCCATATTTCCAAAATAACCTTTGACTTTTCTAGAAATTTGGAACTACCC
>CAIGRT010032158.1:0-11784 GCA_903798405.1 Fraxinus platypoda
TTGACTTGTTGTGTATATGAAAGTCGACCACGGGTCAACAGACTCGATTATAGAGCGTGTACATATTGATTGGGAAAATTCCGCAATTCATCTCAATCTATAGAGGTAGTTTCAATGTCATCCCTATACAATTTTATTTTTGCGTAGCAGTCCCCAACAAATAGGTCCATTTCATTCTTAAAATGTCAATTTTCACATGATTATTATACCCTCAATTTTATTATTCGATACAATTTAGCAAATTTTTCATAAATAAAACCTAAAGAATTTATATATTTGATATACTAAAGATTAAACTCAATAGAACGAAACACTGACGCATTTTAAACTTTAATCTTTTCTTGTATATGTCGCTCTATAAACATAGTGAGTTGCAATAAATTGTACTCTTGTAGACTGGACAAAATTGCATAGAAAGTAAACGAAAATGACAACTCCACATCTAAACCTGTTGGTTGATGACTACGATGATAAATTAAAAATTGAACAAGGATTACATTGCAATTACTTGTATTGGTAGAAGACAAAAGGTACAATTTTATCAATACATTTCTCAAGTGGCCAGCAATGCCAGGTTTGATGAGGAAAATTAATTAACACTACTTTAAGGCGCATTATAAAAAATTATATTCATTAGGACAATTTGAGAAATCTTAAGCGATCTGATTTGGACTCATTCATATATAGTGCTCGTTTGATATGACGTTTACTTTCATTTTCCATAGAAGAGTTTTTAGAGGAAGCTATCTTAATTTTGCTTGGAAGTTACTTTTTAAAAGATCTTCCTATTCCGAAAGGTTTTTTTTAGAGAAAAAGTTACACATGATCAGATTCCTCTAAAAGGTCTTCTAAATAGAAGAAACACTTTCATAAAATTAATCAAACGGATTAAACAAGGTTTTGAGTATCAAAAGCTCGTTTTGACTTTTCAAAAGTCAGGTCAAACAGTAATCCAAGATGCATTTTTCCAAATTCTACATTAATTCTTTAGATATATTTATAGTCCAAGATCTACAACGCACAATATAGAAACTTTTCAATCGAAACCTTTAGATAAATGAAATTATAGAAGTAAAAGTACTTGGCGTTTTAGAAATGTATATGCAGCAAGTAGAAATATGAATATACACTAATAGCTTAAACTAATGGTTTCTTTTTTTTCATATTCCATTTCCGCCCTTTCAAAGTAGTAATAAATCTATCCCTAACCAATTTTATTAGCAAAATCCATTCCTAATCTTTCAATTATTGCTTGGCGGGGCGGGAGAGGTTGTCCCGACCCCGCTCCGTTGCCATCCCTATCTTATATGTCACTTAATGACTTGCACCTCTCTCTCTCTCTCTTTTTACACAAACATTTATGTTTGTGCCAATATCATCTTTTTAGGTTATTCTATTGCACTTCACTTTCAACTTAAAAAAAGTTTTAAAAAATCATCATTAACCTGATGAACTTATTTATATGTGCTTTGAAGAGAATTATAGATGCTTCATGCTGACTTTTTTGCAAAAAAATAAAAATAAATAAATAAATAAAAAATAAAAATTATAAAATGTTTTGTTTTATGCATCTTCAATTTCTACGATTTAAGGTCTCATCATTTAAACATTTGAACTTGAACTGGCACCATGCTGACTCCCCAAGTCCAAATGTTAGTAATATGGATAATATGAAAGAACCTTGTAAGCATATTCAATTTTAATTCTATTCTTGTAGCCGCAACACAAAAGACACGACAGCAGCATCAACTCTACCGTCTACGCCCACCCTTTCCCTTGGGCAACAAATTGGTGAGAAATCGTGTTGCTTGTAAACTAAATAGCACCGCAAAGAAAATAGATAGAAATGACTAAATCCACATCTAAACATGTGGTTGATGACTATGCAGATAAAAAAGAAAGAAAAAAAATGAACGAGGACCATATTGCAACTACATGTATTGATTGAAGGCGAAAGACACAATTTTCTCATTTATTTTCGCTAGTGGCCAGCAATGCAAGCTATGCAGAGGAATGTTTAGTCCCTGTTCGGGGGTGGTTAAAAAATTGTGAAATACATTAAATATATGGTTAAAATTAATTGTTGACTTTAATTTAAATTAAAATCTAAATTTTAATTTTTACTAAACACCAGGTTAACATTTTTTGAGTGCTTTGCATTTGGACTCGTTCATTTGTAGTCCAAGATGTATTCAACATTAATTATTGAGTAATTCCTTTCAACTGTATAATTACGGCTTCACATTAATTATAGAATCTCAAAAAAAACCCTCTATTTTTAAAGAATAATGTAAGTTTAGACGGTTGCACTCTATAAATTCAATTAAACAAGTCATTTGACTTTACATTTAAATGAATATATCATTTAATGCCATATAATTACCACATAAATTAGTGCTTAACATCAGTGGTGATGAATAACATTACTCATTTTTAAAATTGGAGCATCTTATAATGTCATTTTTTTTAAAACTAGAGCATCTACAAACTTTGAATTTATAGAAATGGCACCGGCCATACTTTGAAGTGGAGGTGGGCCACGATTACGGTGGTGGCTGTGGTTGGGGGAAGATGGGGAAAGAATGAATTTTTTTAAATTTTAAATTGTTTATTTAGGACTCATTCGCACATTTTTAAAAAATATTGAGATATAGTTGAAATTAGTTCTTTATTTTTTCTCCTTTTCTATTTTTTATTTAAATAGTAGGTCATATTCGTCATTTCACAAACATATTAAGAAGATAGAAGAAAAAAAAGTCTTTTACACTTCAACGTTCATATAAGGGGTTTTTCGCCAATTAAAAAATGTGGAGGCATTTGACAATAGGTCCAATTCATTGCGTGAAAGAAGTTATGGAGATGATTTGGGCCATTTCAAAAGAAATTTAGAAATCTCTTCCTTGTACAATTGTCTTTTAAGTATGATTGGCTATGCTTAAAAGTAAGCCAATCTCCTTTTTTTGGCCAAACATAATTTTTTATATTACTTTTAAGCACAATGAAGAACACAGAGTACAGAGCTATCTTGAAATTTTATTTATTATTATTATTTACTTACGTCTTTGAATCCAAAGAATTTTTTTAAAGAATAGGAAACTTACATCAAAAGTGAAAGAACTGTAACACGACAGCTGAAGATCTAATAAATCATCAAATCTGATAAACCCCATTTCTTTTTCCCTTTTAACACGAGAAGGATAGAGAAAACGTGGGAGAATTTCTAAGCTAGCTGCATATGCCACACATGATCAATTATAAACAAAAACTTCACATATAATTAATTCATATGATCATATCATGATAGTTTGCATCCTATATGTCATACACACATCCAGCGAGACATGTTTATTACACCCCGAGTCTGAATGCATCATTTTTTCCCTTCAATATCAGCGAAATACGAGGTAAGTAAAAGAAGTTAAATTCTGCTGTATATCAGTTCACTCATAATAAACACCGAAGAATGGTCGTTAATACCTTAAAATCTTTTTCTTAAACTAAAATTAAGGAAAGGAGGTTCACTTACATAATTTCTTTTATATGAAGTTTAATACCTGTTATCTGAGATGCGCTTCTCGACTTTAGAAGAGGAGCTTAAAAGAGATTCTAACAAAACTTTCAACTTATCAACCTGTTTATGTTAACAAGGAAAATTTAGACATAGAGTCCTTGAAGCTATCAAAATAATATGAAAATTCTGAGAGAACATCCCCTACTAATTATGCTACGTGCAGGAAGTTCCTCATCATTTAGCAGCTTAGATACAACTATATGTTTCCTTAAAAAAGGGGAAGATAAAACCACTTTGTAGTGACGACAAGAGGTATACTCAATTGATGGTCGTTGTCATCATCGTTCTCCTCACCAGTTACAAGGTCAGGCATGTGAACTTCGACACTGATAGTTTCATCCTGATATTCTCTAGTTTCAGTTATGGTTTGTCGTCCGGGATGGTCTTCAATGTTAAAAGGAAAACCCTGGGGCACCTCTACAACCTGTAAGACAAATCATTATTACCCAAAATAAAGTTCGTACACATGATCAACGAAAAAATATTTGTATATACACAATTGATATTAGATGGGCTTCAAGTGGCATAATAGATAATGAATAACTACAAAATGCCGAATTAACAAACATAAATCTAATTGATGCGCAAAATCACTAACCCTTCGTTTCCATTTAAGGTAACTAAGGGAATGCAGCAGAGATTTTTGAACATAATCATATTAGCAAAATCCATTTCCCAAACATAATTAGAGAAACTATAGAGAATAAAATATCAAAATAAATTGCAAATATCATTTCTTTCATTTTCCAACAAAATATATCCCCTATTTATTAATCCCTGTACATAGAAATTAAAATGCCAATACTGCAATCTATTATACAAAAAATTCATTCGAACTAAATAAAATTCGCAAGTCATTCAGTCCCTCAGCTTTTAGCAATAGACACATAACAAAGACAAGTTATTTACATAAAAATGTTAATAAATAAAAGAAATAAAACCTCATCGTTATCCTCGGACTCCTAGGCACATTGAATCTCGGACTCGATGACTCGGAGGAGTGACTCATCGGAACTCGGCCTTTTAGGGGAATAGTGATGAATGGAAGCCGAAAACGACCTCGGGAACAACTTTCGAGAGAGATCGCCACGGGTTTTGGCAGCGTCAAAGATGGCAGAGTAGTGGTGGTGGTACCTTCGACTTCCAGATGAAGCCCAGATGGCCAAAGGTACAACTCGTGAAGCTGTTCTCCGGATTGTGATAGCGAGTGCCATTTTTTGTCGAGTGAGATTGAGGTCTTTGAGGGTTTGAAATGAAAAAGTGGATTTGCGGAAATAGGAGGCTTCTGGTATTAGCCGCCGCGACATATCCTTCTTCTTCATCGTCTTCGTCTTCTTCGTACAAGAATAAAGGAAAAGGAAATGTGGGGAAGGCTGAAACGTGTGGGAGAAGTGGATTGTCCAGTTAGAGCGTGAACTGGATGGCTGATAAATGAAGCATTGCCTCCTTTGTACAACCGTAAATTGAAGGAGAATTTACAATTACATTTATTTATAATATTATTTTATTGAAGAAAACGTGATTGAAAAAATAGAGAGAAATATGTATTTTAAAAATAATTGGGATCAAACAATGGTTATATCAAATAATATATGTATAATAATGAAGAAAACATGATTGAAAAAATAGAGAGAAATAAGTATTTTAAAAATAATTGAGATCAAACAATGGTTATACCAAATAATATATGTATAATAAATAACATGAAGATTAATTTTCATCCATAATGGATTCAAAATCACAAAATCCGAGGATTCATAAAACTATATTATCAAAAAATTGTAGCAAGTCGCATGCAATGTATGAATGACATATGGATAATAGGTATAAATATATAGTTGATATTAATGTTTGACTTTAATTGAATAGAAAAATGAACTTTCTAATAAATAAGAATGTCAACATAGACGCAAAAAACTGAAAAATTTTAAACCCATAAAATAAATTTGGAGCTACTTTGTGTAATTATTTTAACAACGATTGAACCCTTAATCCTCTACCTTTTTTTGAGTCAATTGCAAATGCAAAAAGTCTTGAGCACAAAAGTTTGTCAACATGATAGCATATCAATAAGGCTCCAAAGATCTTCTCTACACGA
The DNA here is from genome assembly GCA_903798405.1 of Fraxinus platypoda. Taxonomy (NCBI): domain Eukaryota; kingdom Viridiplantae; phylum Streptophyta; class Magnoliopsida; order Lamiales; family Oleaceae; genus Fraxinus; species Fraxinus platypoda. The sequence continues at coordinate 5,670 of CAIGRT010032158.1, forward strand.
CGGCATTAAACAACAGTTAGCAATCAGTTGTTGCGGGAATTCATAGAATGGTGAATAAAAAGTAGATATAACTTATAAATTTTACGAAATATGTATATAAAAATGATGTTTGTGTTTGATAATGTTTGTTTGTCGAGTAAATTCATTCGTACTCGCGCTATTTTGAAATAAAAAAACTAATTTAATTTCGATAAATTATTTGTATTAGTTTGATCTTGTATTTGTTCATAGATCATTTTGATGTTGTGAATTGAATGTTTAAGTTGTAAAATAAGAAAATATTTGATTTGTAATTCGATATAAATTTTATTAAAGTTCATCTTTGACTTTTGTAATAAGATTGAGAGTACATTTTGAATATATTGGACTTGATCACATAAAATTTAGTTTGTGCTATTGACCAGATAAATTTAATTTCATTTGACTATGGTATATAGGACCTTATTCATGAACACGTAATAGACTTCGATTACTAACTTGAAATTCTTCACTATATCAATGGGTGATATCAAATTGCTGGTCAATATCTCTTTCTATTAGAACTAAAATGAAACAACGACAAACATATACTCGCAATATGAAATTTGTCACCTATTTAATAGACACGATTATAACCTCAGAGGTTTTTTAATTGACAGTTAAATCTGAGTTTAATAATTTGATATTGATTTTGGAATTAATATTATGATGTANTATTAGAACTAAAATGAAACAACGACAAACATATACTCGCAATATGAAATTTGTCACCTATTTAATAGACACGATTATAACCTCAGAGGTTTTTTAATTGACAGTTAAATCTGAGTTTAATAATTTGATATTGATTTTGGAATTAATATTATGATGTAATCATATGGAACTGTCAAATAGAAAATAGAATTTGAGGATTTTTGTATTTTAAAAGGGCGTTTTGTTTTTTTAACTTTATTTTGAATATTCGATACAGTCAACAACGGTAATACGTAAGAATGATAGGTCACACGATAAAACTATTCAGTATAAAACTTCAGCATTTTTAATTAGCCTGGGAGTATAATATCGTTCTTTTAGTAGAATAGAACGAGATTAGTAAATTATCTCGATCGATCAAGAGTTGATCGGATCAAGATTAATTTATTAAAACTTAGTATCATTGGGTTCAATTAGGTCACTCCGATGGCTTCAAAATAATTGGGTTCGATTAATTTACATATTTTGTCATTTTAACATAATTCTGTAGAATTTAATTTTCTTAGACAAGCTATATTCTAAAGGTAGCAAACACCACCTAACCTAATCTTTCAAACTTAGGACTTCCACCAAATTGTGAAACAGTAATAAAAGATTAAAGATCAACTAGCTCTATTTTAAACGTTTAGAATCAAAATTCTACTGAGACAATAGATTGAGGACCTTAGATGAAATTTTCTCTTTCTTATATTTCTTTTTTTGCAAGGGTTATAAAAAAGAGTAATGCTATTCGTAGTCGTTCACAAAGGCAGTCGTCCTACGACACATACACATTATAGGTGGTTATTTGATACATTAATGTGATAGTTTTTTATTAACACATAAATTAAATAATTACATGTCATGTCACGTAAGGCGATTGCTGTGGTGAGCATTCTGAATATCATTGTGATGCTACCAAAAATTCGTACCTGGATTGACTCGAACTGGATGGTTGAACTCCACGCGCCTTGATCTTCAATACCTAAAACAAAGGCATCAAGGTGTGTCCTCGTTGCCCCTCCGATGCTTAAGTCAGGGAGAGGAATCACAAAATATAAGTTGGAATATTATTAAAAAAAAGGTACCCGAGTAATGAGGCTAGTTATGTACTTATAGTGTTGGAGTTGGAGTCCTAAAAAGGACTCAACCAACTGTGGTATCTGTCTTTGTCGTAGAAGGTGTTTGGGTTACAATTGGATTTGTAATAAGTTGGGGGTTTACATTTAGGTAAGATTAGTACCCCTAGGAAACGTGCGATAACTCTAAGCAGATGGGCGAGTCAACACCGCACCCGACCTCAACTCAAGGCCCGACCTCAAAATAAGCCCAAGTAAGTTGGGCCAAGGTCGAGCCCCATAGCTCGACCTAAAGGCGAAACCCGACCTCAATCTGAGCCCAATTAAGTTGGGCCAAGGTCGAGCCCAATAGCTCGAGTTCGAGCCCAATACTTATTGTGCGTATCACATAGTTCTATAAAAAATAATCGTGATATTCTCTCCAGACGCATAGACTGTTAAATGAATAATCAGATTATCCCTCTAAACTCACATCCCCTGTTTTCAAATCCGTTTGTTGAGTAGAACATTCAGATTCGGCGTTGACTATCAATAGTCCAAGCCCAGTTTTTGAATTTTATCATCCAGAATATTATGAAGAATTTCGTAGGAGTTGAAGGAAGCTGATTACCTGGAAATCAGAAGATGACAAGATCATACGATAACTGGCAGAGAGTAGTCAAAGGGACGCTGAAGAGAGAAGAGCTCCGATGTGTCGCTCGTGAAGACTCGATGTCCAGCTCGACAGCCTCAGACTTTTCTGGGAGTTTCCATTTGAACGAACCGTGTCTTAATTTCGAGAGTATGGGAATTTCGTTTAGTTACGAGCAGATTATCCAGGCGACTGGGGATTTCAGTGATGAAAACTTAATCAAGCACGGTCAATCTGGCGATATCTTCTGGGGAACTTTGGAAGAATCGTTTTCTGTTAAAAATAGCAATGGAATTGGAGATTTGACTCGTGTTGTTGTCAAAAGATTTATCGAATGGGATGCGTGTCTGTTAGAGTTGGATTTCTTTAGCAAGATTTCTGATCGAAGATTTGTTCCTCTTTTGGGACATTGCTTGGATGAAGAGGATGAGAAGTTTCTGGTTTACAGGTATATGTCAAATGCAGATTTATCTTGTTCCTTGTTTAAGAAACCTGACGACCATAATGATAGACTACCATCGCTGGATTGGATTACAAGGTCGAAAATTGCAATTGGGGTTGCAGAGGGTGTAGTATTTCTACATGATGAATGTGCTCCACCTCTTGTTCACGGGTACCCCATTACTCGATTCTCCTTAAATCTCGAATACTCCTATTTCATTAATACTTTAGTTTTGATATGATATTTCCATTCGCAGTAGTCTTAAAACACTAACAGCAAACTAAGACCACATAAATTTTTCTTTTTCACTTCATCCGCTTAACTTTTAAATCCTTGTAGTAAGAACAGTTTCTTCGTATTCTTAGAGATGTACAAACCAGCAGCATATTGCTTGATGTCAATTTTGAAGTGCAGTTAGGGAGCCTAAGCCAGGTTGGTGCTCAAGGAAGAAGCATTCCTACTGTTAAGTATGAAAGTATTTTGGAATGAAAAGTTCTTTGTAGAGTTCCATGTTAAGAATATGGAGAGAAATCCTTTAAAGTAACTCTATCTGTAATACAGACGATTTCTTTTTATAACTATTTGCAACTCTATCTTTGCATTATACAGACACAAAAGAAATACAATTTTCCTTATTTCTTCAAGTATCAATGTTTAATTTATCTTTGGTTTATGATTTCTAACATTCTATATTGGGTTTTTTCATCCTCTTATTTCAATGTTTCTTACTTGACTGGTTGCTTCTTTTAGCTCATCTCTAGATCTACAGGAAGATCTAAAGCTTACAAATAGACGACCGATTTTCAGGAATTTACTTCAATTCCATGCTTTATCTTGGAATGTTATTATCTATGTAACTATGTTCAAATTTACAAGGTACTGGTAATAAGACATGTACAGATAGGGATGTTAATCTGGCTCGCCGGTTCGGGCGGCCCGTGGCTCGGCCCAAAAAAAGCTCGAGCCGGGCCAGCGTGGCTCGGTGGGACGAGCCGAGGCTCGGGACGAGCCCCATTTTGGGGCGTCGGCTCGAGCCCGAACCAATCCATGAGCCTAAAAAATAAAAAATAAAAAATACAAAACAAAAAAAAAAAAAAAAAAAAAAACAAACAAAAAAGCTTACAACTGCCTGAAAGTCTGCAACGCAGACGGCCACTTCTTTTTTTTTTTTTTTAATTTTTTCTTTTAATTTTAGATGTAATTTTTTTTTATATATATTACTATTTAGTTATTATTTATAATTCGTATTTGCACAAATTTTAAATTCTTTAAATTTTAGATTTGTCACGAATTTTTTTTTTTAAAAGAAAAATGGCCCGGCTCGACTTGGCTCGCTAAGGCCCATGCCGAAAGCTCGGGTCGAGCCTAAATTTTTTGGCCGAGCTTTTGCTCGGCTCAGCTCAGCTCGGGCCAAAAAAAAGTTCGAACCATTTTTACTCTAGCCGAGCCCTAGCAAAAAGTTTCGGCTTGCGGCTCGGCTCGTTGACACCCCTATGTACAGACGATGTTTATTGCTTTGGGAAGGTTTTGCTTGAGCTGGTAACAGGCAAACTGGGAATAAGTCAATCTTGATTGGATACAAAGCACACTCCTTCAGATCAATATGATAAAGAACTGGTAATAAACATTGTGGATCCATCATTAATCATAGATGAGGATCTGTTGGAGGAAGTTTGGGTGGTGGCTATTGTTGCTAAATCTTGCCTCAATTCGAACCCTTCAAGGCGGCCAGTTATTCGATATGTACTTAAAGCTCTAGAAAATCCTTTAAAGGTTATAAGGGAGTGAACTGTGAAGGACCGAAAGAAATGCTGAGTTCCAAGATGGGAATTTGCTCCACTAACAGCTGAATCTGTAGCTTCAATGAGGAAAAGGGATCGAGGAACTAGTTTTATTGGGTTTACAAAATCTCTCAAGTACCTTGGTTGTCAGTAATTAGTGAATTAGGAAGGATTCCTTTGTACTGAATAACAAGTTGCGCGTCAATCTTCATGATGTTCATTTTTCTATCCTTTGTTGATGGTTTTAACTATTTGCATTTTGTATTCTAAAAGTAATATACGAGCCTGCAGCATGTTTCTCAATAGATATTGCATTTATTACATACTAGTTGCTAAAATTAAAGCTCATTTAAAGAAAATAAGGCCATTTACACTAAACTAACCAAAATATTGAAATGACATTCTCAAGCCTTAAATCTAAACTTAGCGTCATGGCATTAACTAATACCTTCGAACAAAATCAGGAGCAGCAAACAAATTGAAGAACTACTACATTTCTTTAAAAGTCGAAAACCATGCACGAAAAGAACGCAACAAATGTACTACACCAACTACAAAATCAAATATGGATTGTCTCATCCATAAGTGTAATTGACATTTTAATTAAAAAAAATTTAAAAGAAAAAATATAATACATTTGCCAGAATTTATAATGAATTGCAACAAGCACCTGCATTTGTATCGCTAGGTGATTGAGACGTGTATACTTCAATTAAGATTTCATTTAAAGTCGTGGCCTTTCCTAGCTCTCCATAGTCAATTATACGTCTTAATTTTTTTTAAGACGTGTGATTAAAAATTATTATGATTAATTATTGTAATGTACCAAGAAAGGTCTAGATCCCGGTTGGTCATTGTTCCATTGTGACTAAGTGTCAGCCCCTTAAAGGTTGATATGCGCAATGGCATGAGCACGCCTTACACTCATGCCGGGATTTTGCGGATAGGTATATTGATGGTGCACACTTCGGATTTCGGAGCAAGGAAAATGTGGGCTTCAATTTGATCTGTGTCAAAGTGTTGAAGATTGACTAAGGCATGGGCTGATCCAGCTTGTTGTTAGTGAGCTTTAGACCACAAATTCGGGTGTCCGAATTGGGCACATGTTTGACACATGTGATGGACAGTTTTCGTAGTCCATACAGGTGTGAAGTATGGGCGGTTGATGGGAATGGTTGTGGGAAGCAGATTCTGGCAGTTCTAAGCCAACTAGGTTGGTTTATCCCTTTTGCAGTTAAGGGTGTTAACTGCATACGAATTTTGGTCTATAAATTGAGAAGGCTAGACTGATGAGACACAGTGTGTGTTGTGTTCCCTCAGTATTCCTTCCTTTTCTTGTATTATTGTGGAGTAATAAACAAGTTGGGTTTTACCCGTAAATCTGTGTGTTCATTTACATTGCTGCCTTTACTTTCTGTGTGTTCATTGTGCAAATTCGTGTGGGCTGACTGAGTGGAACCTCAGTGCCATC
>CAIGRT010032164.1:0-20160 GCA_903798405.1 Fraxinus platypoda
TTACGCTATTTAGAACACTGCTTTTTATCCACACATTTTTAGGATCCACAACTTACAATCATTTACTATTCACACATTTCGTAAAATCCACAGTTTATGAGCACTACCAAAAAAATGCTTTCTAACTAAGATATGTGATGCATATGCTCTGACTTTGCCCAGGTATGCATATTCATTTATTGGTGTGATGGAATATTTAACTCTCTTAGAACGATACTAGAAGTTGCACATTATTGAAGATGATTGTAGATCTACTCCATGCTTCACTTTTCATCGAAGTTGCTCTCAATCTCGCATTTTGGTCCAGTTTGGTAGAAAACTATTTCATCGAGTTTTCCTCTCATGAGGGAAAAATTTGCCTTAAGAACACTTTCCTTGCTACTGAGGGCCAAGAATTAAACAAGTATTATTCCATCCTTTCGGAAAACTACTTTTATATTCTCTACAATTTCTAAAATCAAATTTCCTTTCTAAAAAAAATCTCCTTTAACCTTTATGTTATATTTGATTAGTGTTAGTTTGGAAGGAGACTTGAAAATTCTCTCAAGTCGGTTGAAAATAAAAGACATACTTGACATTGGATCTTTTTTCTTTTGATAAACACAACAAGTTCTCCAAAAATTGGGGCCGGTTGGTACTCTGCTTGATTCAGATCTGCATCTCCTAACAGATTCGGTGAAATTAAATTTTCTCTAACCACACAAAACCGTGTTAGTTTTGATACGGTCTCTCCCTCATATGAACTGTTTTATCTATTGTGGTTAACAGACTCTTTAGATCTATGCAAGACGTATTGCAAATGTGCAACTCATCTTTTCTTACCTCTACTTTTATTAAACCAAAGAAAATGCAAACCATAGGTAACTCAGATGGCCAATTCAGTTAAGATCTCACTTTCCATAAACTTCTTTTCTTCTAAATTTCTTGCTGTTACCAAAGATATGAGAGATAAAAATCAGTCAACTAGAACATATTTTGCTAACATCAAGCAAATGTTGACTGTTATAGCTAATGCCTTGAACATCAAATCAAATGTGATGGAGATTTCACTGAACACTTGTCAAAACTTACAAACTAGATTGTGTCAAAAATAGGAAATGGATTTTGATTTCTTTTCTTACCCTAATTATTAGTTTCATGGAGGATATTACTCTTACGAAGTTGTACTGAAGTTACCATGAAGAGGAAATTGTCAATTTTGGACACTTTTGATCGGCCACATTGCTAAATGGTCTGAAATTAATTTTTTGTCAAACTAGCCACTGTTTACATTGTTTTCCAGATTACAATTTTCATCTTTGAGAAGAAATTTTAAGAAAAAATGAAAAAAAAGATAATATAAATAATTGAAAGGAAAAAAAGAAAAAGAAAACCAGAGACCGCAGGTGCTGCGGCACACTCACCTTCTTCACCTTCACCTGGTAATGAAATAAAAAAATTACAATTGAAATCTATAGCTTCGTGAACTTGACAGAAGCTTGCATATGTGTCTTGGCATGGTGGTGGTAGGAGATGTGACCTAAATTTCAGAATATGGATTTGCATTATGAGGGATTTGAAACTGAAACTTCCAATTCCATCTACGTCATTTTCAGTTATATAAACAAAATTCATCTCGTACGCAATGGTATACATATTACATTCACTAAATCTTGTGTTACTACCGTAGTTTCTACAATGATCTCTTCACTTTGACCGGATGTATTTTGAAACTCATACCTTTATTGTACGTTGACTGGTCTTCGTAATTGATCTTTACCAGAAAGAAATATGCACCTTCTTAGTTGCTCGTAGCCCAAAGTTCCATCTAGCACTTTTATGTTCCCTAGTGCTTTAATAGCTTTCAGATTATTGCATTTAGCTCTATAGCACAGGAGTTTGTTCTGAGCTTATACACTTGTCCTGGTGGGTTTTTTTGGAAGTTTTTGAAGCGGGGTCCTATGTTAGTTTTTTTGACTTGGCATTACTGCTTGTTTAACATGACTAGATATAATTAGTAATAATAATTATCTCCCGAAGTTCTTAATGAATTTTTACAACTGTACTTGTAGATCAAGCAAGTGCATCCCTAAGTTATTTAGATGATTGGGTTTGGGATATTGTTTGACGTAATTTGAACTTAAGATCGATGCTAAATTTTATTATAATGGAACACGCATTTGAAGCTAAAATGTACTATTGCATATCAATTGGAATATTTACGAACCTTGACAATTCAGTTTATCGACTGCATTATCATGACTAACTTGTGCTTTGAAATGCACTATAGTTGAAATGGAAAATAATGCAATACCAATATGCTCAATATTAGATTATATGTTGAGACATATCCGTGTTTTTCTAGGACAATCTTCTATTAGCATTTCACAAAAATCTTTGGGCTAAATCATGTTAAAAGTGAAGACAGGTCACAGGTGAATTGGTTATGAAGAAGAGAGTCCATTATGAGTCCGACCTTAATACTAACTCTACTTTATTACTTCCATTGTATGGCTTCTTTGAGACCTGATCTGGTCTTTGATACAAATCTTATTACATAGGTTTCTTGACCTCTTTCTGTTTGTCTTTCTACGATAATTAGTGATTTTGTATTGATTTCTCAAAAAGTAATAGCTCTTTGAGCAGATGTACATAAACCTTAATTACCTCCAGATGCCAATAGACACATTAAATTACAAACATTCATTTATTAATTCATAATACTAAGAAGTTCTAAATGTAGATCGTATCTGGAAAATCTACAAAAAATTTCCTCGCATACCGGTACCACAACATTTGGACCTGGCTGATGATGATGACATGCAACGACTCCAAGAAGCTCTTGGAGCTGCAAAAATGCGTGTAGAGGGTTGCTTATCTTTTTTGAAGGCTTCTATTAAGTGAGATATTCTTTTCCAATTTCTGTCCTATATTTCTCCCCTTGTTTTTCTATGTGTGTTTGCGTAAAATTTTCTCAAGTAATTAATGGACATGCTTGATTGTCAGCTACTTTACCTGTACTTTTCAAGTAGGTTAGGTTTTGTGATCACTGACGATTCGACATATTCAATGAGATAAATGAACAATCTTTTTTAGTTAGTAACTCAAAATGATAAACACAAAAGATCATCCTCTAGATTCATAATATGTTAGGAAAAATGTAATATAGAGAATGGTTTAGATGAAAAACTAAAGTATCAATTAATTTTTCTTTCCTCCTGTTATTGAAATATGGCATTTAAGAAATAAAACTACTTTTGAATTTAATTTTTTTTTCTCGTTTCACGAGGATATTTAGCCTGTTCAGGAAATGGATAAATTTGATTTTATTTTCAATGGTACATGGATTTTGTTTATCAGGGTCATTTATTATATGCTATCTTATGAGAACAGATTTCATTTGGTCTTTGAGTGTAAAGTCTTAGATTACAAGATCAGGATTTGGTTAAAAAAGTACCTTGTCGCATAAATTGTACATCTGTGCCATGGCTAGAAAACTCTGGAACACGATTATTACATCAAACTAGCAAAAATGGAGGTTAAGACGAGTGAGTAGGCAAGGAAGTGACTGATTATGATTAACTTCATGCTAAGTGAGGGAAAGAGAATTGAGGTTTATTGGTACAGTATCGTAGAAATCAAGAGGGGTTGAAAAACTGTGTAGATCACTTATGAAGAGTCACAATTTTTAGTTCAAGTCCTTATTATGGTTTCATAACAGGGGTCGTACAATAAGAAAGCTTACAGATCTGGAAACTAGTGTTACATGTTTTGTGATATTGATGCTTCTTGCATTATTTAGGCTAAATTGGACCATTAAATTAACTCGCGTTTTCCCCTCAGGTGGTCTATTGAATTTGGAGCACATAGGAATGGATCTCCCGAACTCCATGATATGCTTGCTGGTTATATATATTCAGAGTCTCCTGAGGTGGTATGTCCGTGAACAATTTTTGTAGCTATTTGGAGATGAATCTACACTAGTGCTATTGGAGACTATGGGCATCTTTGGTTCTTTAGTTTGTCGTTATGTCCTCTCCCCTTCCATAATACGAAAACGGAAAATAACATACACACAAATTAAAAAAAAAAATTCAAAATTTTCAGTGTCGGTTCTCCAATATGCTGGGCTAAGTATATTTTTTCTTCCCTAACAACCCCTCTTTTTCTGAATTTCTGGCTTTGTCTAGCTTCTCTATTTTGAGCCTTTCTCTTTCTTGTTAGTTTAGCTTTATATGTGCTATAAACTGTTATCTCCATTCTGTCCCCTTGATGGTGTCTCTTGTCAATCATAAGTTTGGTATGATTATTAAATTATTATTCTGAAGTTTGCAGCAATCACATAAATACACTGTTGACTTGCTGTCTTTTCAACTGTTTAGTAATTATTATCTTGTTTAGGGCCCATTTTTATGCAGACAATACCATATTGACTATCCATAGTGTTTGATAGAATACCTTTTTATCAATGTTGTAATTGGATCGTGTGAGGTTCTGTTAAATTCCCTAATTGGATTGGTTTTGAATATGACGTGTTATTTTGAGTTTTGGAGTTTGTGGTTAATTAGCCATTGTTTGAGCTCCATTTTGTTGAAAAATAGTTTTGTAACAGTGATTTTTTGGAGAATGTGTGGTTGAAAATAAGTTTTGAGAAAAATATGTTTTCAAATAATGGGGCTCAAACATGGGCCTAGTCTCCTGCTAATTTATTGCAATTGAAACTGTTAGAACTATATTCCACCTTCTTTTTTTTTTTTTTTGCGTAGTGATTAACTTGTTTCTTAGATGTCACCATTGGAATTTGGAAGTATTACTATATTTGTGTAATGCTTTTGTGATGATATTTATGTTCTCATAGAATGCAGTGCACAGCAATAGAGTGGCTTAAAATTTTTTACATATTACAAGTCAAGGAGCCTTGTTATTCAATTTAGTTTGATCCTCAAATTTAAGCTGACTGAAATTTTTGTACTGTTACAGGATATGACCAGAGTGTCATATCATTTTGTTCGAGGGAAGAATCCGAAGAAATTTGCTTCAACTCTAGTGAGTTTCATGGGCAAGGTTAGCCCTTCCACTTCTGATAACCCTAACCACTATGAGTTTTACTGAATTATTCACCTTTATCTGTGTCGGATTTAAATAATTTGTTTTCTAAATTTTGTCGTATTCTTTATTGAAATGTCTTTTCAATGTTTCTATTGGGATCTAATAAAGTAAAGCCATACATTGTTGCGAAATATAATTTTTAACTACACAAATACTGTTTAGAAATCACCCACCCTTGATTTGATCTAATATACAATTTTAAACTCAGTGTTACCCAGGTGAAGATGATTTGGCCATCGCACGGGCAGTTTTGATGTAAGTGTGGAATCTGAATACATGCAGCTACATTTGCAGTTGCTATTAGAGTTGTCCACTGTCCCAATATGTCTCTCTTGATACACCATTCTAAATCATGCATGTTTTGACCCATAGTCTAAATGGTCCTTGTCAGCTATTTTTCAACTGCTTCCTAGTGTCAGAATTCACTATCTGGACTTGGAATTGATCTTTCCGGTTTGTAGTATTTATGATTTATGATTTTGACCAAGGACATGTTTAGCATTTTGTCCATGTATGTAGGTACTTATCTCTAGGCAATCTAAGAGATGCTAATATCCTTATTGATGAAGTGAAGAAGCAAGTTCAATGTGAAGAAATTGATTTTCCTCGAACAGAACTGATGCAGCTGATTAATTATTTGCTACTGACGTAAGTTGCTTCTATTTTGTTTTGCACTTTTTTCTGATTACAGACCATTACTTTTTCATAAAGTAAAATGTTGTAGACAGTAAATAGAGTCTATAGCCATTGACTTCCGAGTTCTTATTTTGGATAAATTGCCAAGTGTAGTGATGGGGCTGCTTTGTGAACTGTGTCATGTATTAATTGTTTGTAGTGAGTACTATTAATTGGAAATTAACAAACTATAAAAGGAAGTATTCATATTCTGCAATCTGGAATTTAAGCTTCGCGGGTAATCAACTAAGTGTTGAAGGGATTACACAATGCTTTTCTTCCTCCCTCCCTCCATTTTCATTTGTTCAGCATCTACCCCGATCTTCAATTTTCTTAGGGTTCTGCTTTTACCTATTTCTTAAAAGGAATAGGATTTCTGCAATTGTAGTTGTGTTGACTCCTTATTTTGGTGATAGGGGGTGGGTGGGGGTGGCTTTCTGATATATCTTGGACACTGGGGATCTTAGTTTTTCTTGTGGCTCATTGGTTAATTTCTCATTATCTTGATTTTCCAATAGCTAGACTCTTGGTTCTTCAATTGTCAAATGACTACCAGTTTAGGTAAATCTTTCCTTGACTGGAATGAAGTTTTAGTCAATTATGAAAAATGACGGAAGCTATATATTTCTTGGAATTTGAAGATTGGTTCTTAAGCCTGTCGACCACCTTTCTGTTATGGGGGAGGGGAGAGGCCACATGTGCAGTCTCTAACTTATGGATGAGACCCAAGTATGAGCAATATGTGATCTCACAATCTCCTTGCATGAGGGACTATGCTAGTCATAGTTGTTATGGATTACTCTTCTCGACATATTATTAATTTTCAAGTTTCTTAAATCACATCATTGAAATAACTTGGTAGCATGAATTATGAACCAGATCAGTTGCAAACCTAGACACTTCTCTTGCGTGTTGAAAATCCAAGGAGAAAAGTGAGGAATTGAATGAAACTTGCAACTGGTACAGTGTATTTATTGCTAGGAATGGGCACAAATAATGAAAAGGCAATGACAGGACACTCAAGCCTTCACAATGTCACTTCAGGACCTTATTAGTCTTTTGAACAGAACGTGAGAACAACCTAGGGTTGACACCTGTCCTAACCTAGCACCTACACTCATACTATAACATCCCAAGACCATCAATCATGTTCCATGTAACCTTTTATGTAATTCCTGCCACAAGTAACTTAGGAGTGTGAAATGGCGACCATTCTCTGTAATCAACTACAAACTATTAATACATTGTTTGCTTATTGTATATTGTTACTACAGGATGTTTTGCTGATATTGCACATTGCAAAGATTAAGATATTGTGGTAATTATTTCATGAAATAAATAAGCCTATGGGCTAAAATCTTGTCAATAAACAAGGTGTTTGTTTCCATTCGAAAATTATACCAGATCTATTCTAGAATATAATTGGTGAGAAGAAAAAACTGAATCCTTCTAAAACTCTTTCCGTATTTTATACAGGTTGCAGAGAGATGCTTTGCCTCTTTTTAATATATTGAGACAGAGATACAGTTCCAGTATAGACACAGAACCTGTATTTAATGAGGTACGCACTTTCACTTCCTAGACAAGACATTCCACTTTGTACATTTTTTACTGTACAGTTGGAAGTGGTCTTGTTCTGGTCCTTTTCTCTCATGCTTGAGAATAACTTGATCTTTGTAGATAGGCCTCTTTCTTGATTGATAACTAAATATTCTGTTATTGACTGTCCTCGTGATTTAGTTTCTAGATGAAATTGCTGAAAAGTTTTATGGAGTCCAGCGTAGAAATCCCATGCAAGGAATGTTTGGTGACATTTTCAAGGTAATTTCTTCTAAGATTCTAAAACTGTGTCTTTCTGATCCCAGTAGTGCAGACAGATACATGAAGAGAAGACATTATGAATGTACATTGCTTCTTTGCTCGTGCTACATCACGAAACGTTTCTGTTTTCAGTCATTTCCATTTTAACTGATCTATTAAGAGAAATTGCATTTGCCATTTGCAGATGATGGCAGGATAAAAGAGTCTTATAGTCAAACCAGATTGTTGTGAGATTTCCTACATTGATCGAGCCTCTTGCCTTTTGTTAAAAATTTTAGTGTGGTTATTAAGCTCTGAACCAGGTAACGTTGTATCAATATTTGATTTTTTTCTTGACGTCATAAATTATTGTTTGCTGTTTTGGCAACATTTGTTTTAAAGGGCACATCACTTATTTCTTCCTAGAAACTCTTGAACAATAAGTGGGATTTTTCATTGTTTTGTAATCAAAGTTTGGTGAATTTTTTCACAGTATTTACAACTTCAGACGATAAATCTTTTATATGTGTACAAAGAATCTGTTTGCTTCTGCTTGTCGGGCAGCTTCAGTTCTACTTCGTTTCACACTGATGGAGGGATTTCTATTCTCTACACAGCCAAACAGTTCCTTGTCATTCCGATTGTTTGCTGCTTCTGTATTAGTCTCTGCAATGAAAGATGTGTCCCAAGAATCTTTCATGTCATCCCCAAATATTCGGCTGCAATTGTCATGAAGCAATCCAGATTCTAGGAAACCAAAATAATGTTGAGTACAACAAAACCAGCAGTGGAATTTTTCAATTACAGTGTTGCATCTATGCCAGCCTTGTGATTCGACGAGGCACTGGAATATTTCATCCATTCGAGAATGTAGATACTGCAATCGGACTATTCTAATTGTCTTCTGTATGGTTATTTCTTTAGCTTTTCCGGCATAAAAAACCAGCACCTCCCCTCCTTGATTGCAAAAGCTCTGTAGAAAAAGTAACGAAAATTTCGAGTAAGCAAGTAGTTGATGTAAGATTGGCAAATGCTCTCTTTCAAGGCCTTTGTCCTACTTGGAAACCAAGATCAGCATCTAGTGATTCTTTGGATGACAACTTTTAAATTTTATGAAAGTAAAATAAAACTGTTAAATCAACTAAAAATTATGTCTAAGAGGGTTGGAAGAGAGGAAAAAAAAACACAGTATGCCAATAAGGGGAAGAACTCGTGTCCACAAAACAAGGATAAGGGTATAGTATCCATGTTGAATAAGAAGATCATTTTACGATGTTTTTATTATTATTGATATTGGATTAAAAATGATTTCTAAGAATCTAATATGGATCTCAAATGTGTAGACTTGAAATAAAATCAGTTAAAAGTATTACAATTTGCAACAAAATTTGTTTTAAATTTACAATCAAACATATAATTAACATATATAAATTTTGAATTGTTTTTAGCCGTGTCCCTATATTCTAGATTTTAGGANTCAAATTTGCGTGCAAATATTGACGTGCAGAACTTTTGTGCATAAAAAGTCACTTTTGACGATTAAACTTTTGAATTTGACTAATCTGATATAGATATTTACTCAAACGTAACATTAAACACCACAAGTCATCAGGGGCGGATCCAGAGTTTCAAGTCAGCACGGGTGACCGTTGGCCGTCAATAGCAATAAAATATTAAGAGCTAATTTGATGACCATTTTTGTAAAAAAAAATGCATTTTAGAATAGTGATTTGCTAGAAAATGTATGTTTAAAAATAAGAAAAAGTTTTGAATTTACGTGTAATATTATTTTATTGAAGATTGTGTGGTTGAAAAAAAGAGAGAAAAATGTATTTTGAAAAAAAAAAAAAAAGGAATCAAAGAAGGTCTTAAATCTTCTAGCAAAATACATTGACAAAATTACCTTGGCAAAGAATAAAAATCCTAATACCTGCAAGCAAGAGTGAGGACTCTTTGTCTAGAAGGCCAATTGGTTGTCCTCCATGACCCTCATGCTCCAAGATAACTAATACCATATCTACTCATCAGCAGCAAACTATCATTTTTCAGAATCTTGACATGAAGAGCAAGAAAATGTGTCGGATGGTCTACTTCATTAGGGTGTTGGATCGCCTAATTCTATCAATATTTCATCCCATGCTCTCCATGTGGTAAGTTTCATCAGACGAACGTGACATTAAATGCTTGATGTATTTTATGTCCATCCGGCCCCAATTTTTTTGTTAACACGTAGGCTGTTTGACAAAGTTTTTCGAGATTATAAGTTGGTGGGTGGATCTCATGAAAATTATGTTTAAAAAGTTGACAAAGTTATCGGTTGAATGAAATATGATATTAAAAATGAAGTTTGGCTAACTTATAATTTTGTCAAGCAGAGGCGTAATTTAAGAATGGAAAAAAAAAAATTGTAGTAAGAATCTACCTGAGGTCTCCTACTTTTTGCCCTTGAAAATTTTATATAACCAACCACTATCGCACACGACAACTTCTCTTTAGAACACTCAAAGTTAACCATACCGAACTGATTCTTGTTGTGAATATTAAAATGGAACAATTTCCAACTGAAAAAGGGAACCGAATGGGATCAAAATCAATTGGTCCTACCCGACCCTGTTTTCCAATGGAGCCATAGGCTCTTGTACATTTTTATTTTTTTATGTATTCTAATCAATAAATCTCCCAATTATTTTGAACATTTGATAATTTACGTAAATTACGATTTTATTGAAATATAATAAAACATATTTTTGGAATCAAGTCAAAATTTGATTTTGTAGCTAGAACAAAACCAGTTAATTGTCATCAAGTCTATTAATTTTTAAACAACTAACAACATGATAGATGAGATATTATTTTGGTAAGTTTACTGACGACTCGGAAAGCTTTTAAAATTTAATGGCAACTAGAATATATTCAAGAAAGTTCAGTGTCGGTTCAAAAAAAAAAAAAAAAGATTAAAAATCAATGGACAATCAAAAAAATTTGGAATAGTTTAGTGGCGACATAGATATTTAACACTCGTTTACCATTTTGATGTAAAGAAATTACTATAATTCTCGTTTTACCATTTTGTTTTGACAGCATCACATGATGAGTACATAGAAGATCAGTTGCAGCATGGTGGCCGATTAAGGGACATGACTTTTTAAAAGTCAAAAGGAGTTTTTGAGGTCTAGAAGCAGTTTTTGGACTCATTTGACTAATTTTATTAAAGTGTTTATGCCAGTTAGAAAGTTTTTAAAGAAAGTTAGTCCAATATAACATTTTCTAAAAGCCATTTCAGAATAGAAAAGGCTTTTAAAAATTAGTTTTCAAACAAAAATTAAGATACATTTCTCCAAAAATTTTCTACAGAAAGCAAAAGTCATGCCAAGCCGACCCTAAGCAACTTCGAGCAGCTTTGGCCAACAAGGTTGAAGAATGGTGCTATTTATGTCAATTTGTGCCGTCCAATTGATACTGTTTTCTCGTTTATATATGGATATATTTTTTAAACACATTATTTATTATTATAAATAGTTCTCTCCCACCGTCCCGGCAACACTCAGAACCGCCCCAAAATTTCCACCGTAGACACGAGATTTCCATTTCTACTATCGAACATTTTCCGCTTTTAAGGTTACGTATCTTTCCATAAATAATTTTATTCTTTACAGTTAGTGCTAATCTTGTGCAAGTTTCCGAAAATTTAATTCAGACCTAATTTTATGTTTTTCGTAATTTATTTCGTGAATGGATTAATTTAATTCATGCGTTTACGAATCATATAATTTTGGCTTATACAGCCTCTCGAAATGGCGACCGAAGGATTGACTGAGGAAATCCGTCTTGAGGACGGAAAGTCCGAGCACGCGAATAGTAGTAACGAAGCAAACGGGAAGGCTGTACAAGAAGAGGTTGAGGATAAAATTGATGACCTTACAGTGGATGACCAACAAGGTAATTTTTGGATGTAGAATACTGGTTTTTGAGTTTGTTAAAGGGAAAATGGGATCAAGCTCGTACCCTTTTTTGTGCATGGTGAAGTTGATATGCAATTTAGTTCAGAAAAAGAAGAGTTTTTATGTGTGTGGGAAAGTTAACTGATTTTAGTAGGACTTGGAAAGGACAATGATTAATTAAGAAGGCCCAAACTAAGAAAAACTATATGATAATATGTGACCCAGTACTGATAAAGTAATTGTCAATCTTAAATTTATTCAAATTTGCAATGAAATACCTGAACTTGATTATTTGTTAAGGCCCCGTTCGGGAGGGATTAAAAGCCAATTAAAATTGAAAATATGGTCGTTATTGGATCCTACTCGTCTAATAAAAGTCAACAATAACGGCTATATTTTCAATTTTAATCCGATTTTAATCCCTCCCATACAAGGCCTAAATATTATAATTGATGCCACTGCATTCTGCTCTATTTAGGAGCTATATGGTTTGAAAAAATGAACATAAGCAGTGCATGTAATTTCTCTATCATTTTCTGCAGAAATTTCATTTTCATTGTATTTTATATTTAAATTTTTATCCTACAAAATGTTAGTCCCGGTGTTAATAAATTAAATTAGCTAAAGAATTAATATTTTACATGTTGAATTTCTTGATTTGATGTTTCACATGCGGTATTATGAAGATTGAAGGATTGAGTTTGAGTACTGTGAAATGGCTTATGCTTCTAACATAAAACTCAGCCTTTTATCTTAGGCTTTCAATATTTGAACTGGAAGTTTGGAGAGGGAAAAAAAAAACTTCTTTTCTAAGGACCAGGAATATCCCTCTGAGGCCATACTTAGAGGTCATACAAGTAACTTTTGGGACTGAATATGCATTACATATCAAAAAGTATCACATCTGGTTTTGGCTTGTCATTGGACTACTACTTCTCTGTTCTGTAAAACCCTTCTTTCTCCAGATATGTAGTCAATGATAGTTTCCCCATGCAGAGGTATTGGTATTCAAGCTTTGT
Organism: Fraxinus platypoda; assembly: GCA_903798405.1. NCBI lineage: Eukaryota > Viridiplantae > Streptophyta > Magnoliopsida > Lamiales > Oleaceae > Fraxinus > Fraxinus platypoda. The sequence continues at coordinate 12,524 of CAIGRT010032164.1, forward strand.
TAGGTGGGTTCATGTTTTATTTGTGAGATGGTGGTCGTGGTTGTAAAAGAGATCATATGACTTGTCAGTTACTATAATAATGATTTAAAGAAGATTGTTTTGGGAACTCAAATATGTCTCTTTCAGAGAGAGTGTAAATGGTAGTGAATGTAAAAGTGCAGGCACAGGGAAACTCTCTGCTGCTCCATGTTAACTTTCCCCTTCGTGGAATATAGTGTAATCTTACCCTTGTTGTTCTCTCGTATTTTTCCTAATTTGGAAGAGTGACTCTTCTGATGGCTTATCTTAGATGGAAGAGGGAGTAGTAATCTCAATAATAGTCAGTTCTATTTTGGTGAAACATTCTTCTAAGTTCCTTTTTTCTAGTGCTTCTTTCTTCTCCTTTTGCCTGTAGTATTGGGATTATATATAATCTCATTCTGTTGTGTTGAATCTCATTTAACAAATGCCAAGAGAAAGATGGCATTGATCGTGGTGTAGATAGCCTGACACTGGACCATCCACAATCGGGCAGTTGCCTGTAAAACTGTAGATTTCGAGGGTCATGTTTTGCATTCACGTTCATTTTATGTGATGTAATTTAATTTATGCTATTGTGATATGCTGTTCAAGAACCTTGATGGTGTTTATATTGTCTTATTTTCAGTTTTTCTTAATGTTTTCAGATGTTCAAGGATTACTATGAATTCCAATAATTTATTATTAAAATTATTTTCTTGGTCTTGACATCATTTTGTTAAGGTTTTGCTTTTTCTTTCTTTTTTGTTTTTTGTCTGACTCGTTAATTGCATGCATCTGGAATGTTCAGAAGCTACAAAAAAGAAGAAGAAGAAAAATAAAAGCAAGTGAGACATACTCTTTAACATACTTGCCTTGCCCTTCTCCTTATTTGAGACTTGAATTTAACTTACATCTGTCTGTTCTAATCTGCAGGAAGAAAAAAGAACCACCTCAGCAAACTGATCCTCCATCTATTCCTGTGGTTGAACTTTTTCCATCTGGCGAGTTTCCAGAGGGTGAAATTCAACAATATGCAGACGAGTATGTTTATATAATTTTCCTTTGTTGCTTGACAGGTTGTGGATATGATACATTCATCATTTTTTAAAAGAAGTACATAGCGTAGATATTTGATGGTGCTAGTCTTAGGTAGGTTGCATAAATCGAATGAAAAATAGAATGTATTGCAGAGAAACTAGTGGGTGGCAGGTTGACTTTTATTTCCTGTTTCAAGTTCACTTAGTATTGATATTCTTTTTTAGTTGGAGTCAATGAGGGTGCATACTTTGAGGAGACGAAACAGTTGGAATGTGGAAAAGGAGCTCTTTTCAGCTTGTGTTATCGTGTATGGGAGGGAAATGAGATATGGGCAATGAATATACGGAGCTTTTGCTCTGGTAGCAACTACTTAATACTGTTTCAATCTTGGAGGGAAGGTCTCTTAGCCCCTATTTGGTTTTGATAAAAAAAAAAAAAAAAAATAGATCTTTAGTAGATTTTGATAAAAGTTGATAAAATGTGCGGTTAAAAGTTGATAAAAGTTGTGGTCCCATGAAATGTGTGGTTGAAAATAAATTTGAGAAAAATCCCATGTTTGACACATATTCTTTCAAAATACATTCTTTCAAAACTCATTTTCAACCACACATGCTTCAATAAAATAATATTTTTCACCACATCAATAACTTTCCTTACTTTTTAACCACATATTTCCCATCATATTACTATTTAAAATAAATTCTTTCCTCAATAATATCCATCAAACNAAATGGAGGCCAAACAGGGGCTTAGGTTGGTCAAATAGGAGGAGCTGTGAAGGATGTGACTGATCTACTTTTCTCATAGTTGTTTCAACAAGACTCGGATATAGGAAACCCAGTTGGATAAATTTGGATGTGTTCTCTTGTTTATGCTATTCTTTGTGGTAAGGTCTTTACAGTTTGCTATGGCGTCATTTACCATTTGAGTGCAATACATCTCTTATTTTCTTTTGAAATCATAAGATTTTTTTGTTTATGGTCTGTATAATCTCTCTTGTTGCTGTAAATTTAAATGGTTATTTTATGAAATATGGTTCAACATAGTAACTTGTGGAGGACTACATCTGAGGAAAAGAGGGAATTGGAGCGACTGGAGAAACCCATCTATAANTAGTAACTTGTGGAGGACTACATCTGAGGAAAAGAGGGAATTGGAGCGACTGGAGAAACCCATCTATAATTCTGTTCGCCAAGCAGCAGAGGTCCACCGTCAGGTTGCCATTTAGCTTTACGTCCTTGAGTATGCTTGTGTTTGCATCAGCATATAGTATGCGTGTTTGAGAAGTTCATTCTGGACTGTCATTGTAATGTTCTAATTTATGCATATCATTGTCAGGTTCGGAAGTACATTAAGCAAATTTTGAAGCCCGGAATGTTGATGACTGACTTGTGTGAGACCTTGGAGAACACAGTTCGTAAATTAATATCTGAGAACGGTCTACAGGCTGGTATTGCATTTCCTACAGGATGCTCGTTGAACTGGTATTGCTTAATTGCCAATGTGGCCCACTCATTTCATTTTGGCGATTTTGGATATAACTAGTTTAGAAACCAATATACACCATTTTGATTTTTAAGGTTTGAGTCTCTTTTCGATTCCGTTGTTTCACTCCCCTCAGAATTCTAATCTGATCTGTCTGCTTCCTGCCTGTTCTTTGTTGCAGGGTTGCTGCCCATTGGACCCCGAATTCTGGGGATAAAACTGTTCTTCAGTATGATGATGTGATGAAACTGGACTTTGGAACTCACATTGATGGTAATATAGCTACTTATTTACTGTACTGCAATCTCAAGGTTTCTGGAAGCCTCTTATGAGACCGTATTTTTATTTTCCTGTTTCCATTGTCGTATTATCTCAAATATTCAAATATTTGCAACACTTCATTTGCAGGGCATATAGTGGATTGTGCATTTACTGTGGCATTCAACCCCATGTTTAATCCACTGCTCGAGGCCTCGCGTGAAGCTACCAATACGGGAATTAAGGTGGGTTACTAAATTTATCTGCGTAAGAACGACTTTTTAAGAACCGAAATTCAGACTGAAGTGTGAAATTATCTGGCTGAAACTTCTAGTGGACAAGTGGGAGCAGTTGATTACAATTTGTTTTGAAACAGGAAGCTGGGATTGATGTGCGCCTAGGTGACGTAGGTTCTGCAATTCAAGAGGTCATGGAGTCATATGAGGTTGAAATCAATGGAAAGGTGTTCCAAGGTATAGCCCTTGGATAAAATTAAATAGCTTTTATGAGATGCATTTCTGGTTGTTATGATGTTTTGCACATGATGCCCGTGCACGGGTGCCTTTTTCTTTTCCTTTTTCTTTGAGGGGGGATGTGATCGTTGAATGGCGTTGTAGTTATTCAAGTTGATTTTACTAAATGTGTCTCCACAATTTCTCATGGCAAATAAAAGCCACAGGAAATACAATGATGAATAAGTTGCGAGTTGCAACTTTTTATCGCTATTCTAATTGCAATTTGGTGTTTAATGCTTATCAAAATAATTGGTTGTTTTTGTTAGAGCAGGCACTTTCACATTCTAAATAACTACTCTTCTATGGATAATGCACATCTAATCAGTCAAGTGGTGTCGTTATCCAAAAATATCTCTCTCCCTCTCTCTGTGCTATTCTTTTGTTGCTGTTATCAACTATGAAATTGAAATTTCCTGCTCACTAAAATGTCAGATCATTTGGATTTCAGGACGATCTTTCTTAAGTTTTGTTGTGGCAGATGGTGGTCATTTGTTGATATTGTCAGACTTTGACCCTAGTTTAAGTCTGATTAAATATTCGGAGATCAATAAATGTTTTATCGTGCCAAAACTGAAGGCCTTCGTTGTCATTAGAATTTCAAAGCTAGTAAGAAACAAATTGATAACCAAATGTAGGAAATATTAATTGCTGACTGAAAATAAAAAATGTGATGCTTCCCTTCCCTTCTTATTCTATCTTTTATGGTCTTGATAACATAGTAATGTTCAGTTATAGGATTTAGAAATGTTTTTAAGTTTTTAATGCCTTCATGTGATCAATTTACAAGCTCAACTAATTATCTGTTCTGGCAGTTAAAAGTATCCGAAATCTAAATGGGCATAGCATTGGAAATTATCAAATCCATGCTGGGAAATCTGTTCCAATTGTGAAAAGAGGAGAGCAAACAAAAATGGAAGAAGGTGAATTTTATGCGATCGAGACCTTCGGATCCACAGGTAACCTCTTTTTTCCATAGAGGGTGGGACATATTCTGTCGAATCTCATAGATATGGTTAGGCCGGATGCACTAAGTGCAATTTTTTTGCGTGACTTTTGTTGCATGCAGGGAAGGGAGAAGTCAGAGAAGATCTTGAATGCAGCCATTACATGAAGAATTTTGATGCTGGTCACATTTCACTGCGGTTACCTAGAGCAAAACAGCTATTGACAACAATTAATAAGAATTTCTCTACATTGGCTTTCTGCAGACGTTATCTAGACCGCCTTGGAGAAACTAAATATCTCATGGCACTGAAGAACTTGTGTGATGCTGGTATCGTTAAGGTATGTGTTCCCCTGTTTTAGTCTGCAAGGATTTAAGTCAATAATCTGGACATTGATATTTCTTTTTACCACACACTGCCACATGCACATTAACAGTTGATGCGTGATTGCTTCTAAATGGCTTCAATCATAAGTACTTCATATAAATATTAATATGAAAATCTTGATGGACATGAGACTGGAAAGTTAAACCGGCCTGAAGATGGGAACAATTAAATTTTTTTTATACCTATGTTCTTGATTTGCATAACTCCAGTTATCATGAACTTTTTCTACTTGTAGTATCTTGAACCAGACAATAGAAAGCTTAGATCGAGTAGAGGCTTAATGATGTAGGGAGATGAATAGAAAGCTTAGATTGAGTAGAGGCTTAATGACTAGGGATATGCAATCACTTTTCCCAAAAACTATAGCTGGCTGATAAGCGATGTGCAATCAAACCCTTTTTATCACCTAGGATCAAGCTCGGGAATCCACCCAAGCACTATTTCTTTGGGCCTTGCGTCGAAGATTCTCTTACGAAATTGGCCAACTCTCATTTTCAAGTGATGTTCTGCAGCATTCTTCTTGTAGAGAATTGAACACAAGACCTCCATCTTTGATACCAATTTGATGTAGGGAGATGCAATCAGTTTCCCCAAAAATCATATAGCTGATAGGAGAGGCGCAATTAAACCCTATATCACCAAAAAATAAGGCTCAAAAATCTACCCCAAGAGCTATTCATTGGGGCCTTATGTCGAAGATTGCTTTACGAAATAGGTCCATAATCATGTTTAGTGATGCTCCACATCACTTGATGAAAATTCTTGAAACTTGTGTGCTACTACTATGTGCTACACATTTAAATTTGCTGAAGCTGTTAAGGGTATACTTCATATTCAATATATGGACTATTAGAATGTGTGAACTTATATGTCGTACCGACTATTACAATACAGGTCTTCAAACTAAATAAATATTGACGGCATTTTGTTTGATATCTGGCAGGCGTATCCTCCTCTGTGCGACATTAAGGGCAGCTATGTATCGCAGTTTGAGCATACAATTCTACTTCGTCCGACTTGCAAAGAAGTGGTATCCAGAGGTGATGATTATTGATGGAAGGTTTCGAAGTCTTGGATTTGATATTTACAAAATGATTGTATGTCGGAGATTTTTATGTTTTAGTCCTCTTGTGATTCAGTCAATATACTCGTACTCGAGCTGGTTTTGTGGTAGCGACGTAAGGAGGCTGAAGTCCTTCATAATTTTTGTTCGAAAATACCTGACCCATGTTTAAGATAATGGGATATTTTACAGGACAAAATTGGCCAACTGCTTGTAACTACCAAGTGAGTTTTGATGCTAAACAACATTCAAATTAGTGGGTAGCTAAGGACAACAAACCGAACACCGTAAATGAATAAGAATATTTATTCGAGCTTTAACCTTTTAATTGAAATGGGACATAATAACTTTTTAATATGATTAATGGTATGTAGCATTGACACCTCAGAATCAGTCTAACCGTGATTGATTGTAGGTATATCACCAAACACATGCACGAGTGGTCCCTACCGTCCATTAGTTCACATCCTCAATAAAGGCAGCTAACATGGTACCAAAAGAATGATGTGAATATTATGAAAAACATGTATGGATTGGTTGGAATATATATTAATTTCTCAATGACTAGACTTATATGCTACATTTCACCTACCAACACATTTCCCATTTTACACTGCATTATACTAAGTTACAATCAAGAATGATAGATTTGAATAGATCTATTCTATATCTGTTTTCGAAGTCATCCTTCTCTCTCAAGATCTACTTCTCATAACTCTTGTTTGACAAATGTACAAAGCTTTTTGAGATTATGAGTGACTTGCGTAAAATATATGGTTAAAAAGTAAATAAAATATATGAATCGAAAATATAGGCTTGGACGTTGGGTGGGTCGGTTCGGGTATTTCAATACCCAGAACCACCCATTATGCTTCGGGTATTTTGTAAATGAAACCATTCGGATCATTGTAATTATGGGAACCAAAATCAAACCCAAATCGACAGTTCCAACTCAGTTTGATTCTACCCATAACATTTTTTGTATACATTTAATAAACTTTTTTTTATGTAGGCTCTTTCAATACTATACCTAACACGCTACTAATAGAGAATATTGTGCAATGGAAAAAAATCAGCTAAGAAATCTTTAAGAAGCTAAATAGTGGAGACTAAAAATCACGAAAAGAAGTGAAAATTAAAATATCAAGAATTAAATTATAATTTCAGAAGAAATATTTTTCCCTAATAAATCTTATTCATTCCATAAGTGAGGCATGCTAGAACCTATAATTTAATTATGAACAATGCTTAAATTCTTCTACTCTTAAAATGATCTAATATAAAAAAAAAATAGTAATTAGATACACAACTATATATTATCAAGAAATTGTAGTCAAAATATTGAATTCGCTTTGTTTGAATAAAATAATAATAATATTTTAAAAGAGAACCACGAACTCAAGATAACTAATAACCCGTTTGAAAAACTCATTTTTTCAACACTCATTTTCAACCACACATTCTCCCATAGAACAATTTTATACATAAGTTCAAATTTTTTCAGTATTTTTTAACCACATATTCTACAACTTTTTACTATTCCAAAACATTTTTTCTTGGAAAAAAACCAAAAAGATACATCACAACCCAAGCTATGAATATATCAAGTTCCAATGTCAAGCATTATGAAAAAAATCACTTAAGTTAGTAAAAAGTTCGAATTACAAAGAATGAACACTTTAATTCATCAACTTACACTACAACCTAGATTGAACTTTTTGATTCAAAAAAATCCAAATTACAAAAATTAAATGTATTAGCCCTAAAATTCAACATTCTGATGTGAGGTGAGATGCTGAAATTTAGGAGTTAGTATTGATTTCTTAGAGTTAGAGTTTAGAGTTTTATCCTAATTACTACCCAAATTAGAATTTTTAGGTTTTGTATTTTACTTATCCAACCTATAAATTATAAATAAAAATTTATATAAAAAATCGGTTCCATTTG
>CAIGRT010032224.1:422-28174 GCA_903798405.1 Fraxinus platypoda
TTTTTTTTTTTTTTTTTTTTTTTTCCTTATTTACACTTGCACGATATGAAAATTGGAAATATAGAGTTTTTCTAAAGAAAATATGATTTAAGTAAATTTATTTTCTTTTTAAAATATAGATAAAGTTCCACACAGTGTGACTTTATCAGAATAAACAAATATAAGGTATTTAAATTTCGCTATTGGCATTTATGAAAATTTTACATGTCGAATTTTTAATTACTTAACATGTATGTGTGTATCTACAATAATTTCATTATTATTTTCAACACGTCCCTCCACATATGGGTTGAATCCATCTCAATGATAGAAATAGATTATTTTCTGCCTCTTTTTACTTAAACATTTTTCAAAAAATGGTCGTAAGAGCTTAATTCAAATATTTTATTAGTTCTGATATCACATTAAAAATTTCGTCAAAAAACTTATACCGCGAGAGAATGATCGTGTCGCACGCGCGTTTGGACACACTCTAAAAGAAAAGCAAGGTGATTTTGACAAGGGAACCACCAAGGTCAAGAACATCTCTTAGCATGGGATGTAAAAGTTATTGTGTGGTATCCACCAAGGAAAGATAACAAAGAAAAAAGCCCCCATTGTGTTTGATATGTGGGTCTTCCATTTTATTGCACCAATATAAGGTGGGGTTGAGTTCAATCAATCATCTTTCACCCAGTCCTTCAACTTGAGGATTGAAAGATTGGCCCAGCCTCACTCACTCTTATTTGATTCCCTTTGGGATTTGATTTGATTTTATGCAAAATATCACTTGAAACTTGATCTAATTCTTCATGTCTTATCATAAAAAATATAAACAAATTTATGAATTTGAGTGAGGAATTGTTCAACATAGATTATTTTAGAACAAGTTTTATGATTTTTTTTTTTAGGATGTGTGATTAAATAGCACGAAAAGTTATGAATCAATGTTCAAAATTATTTTATTGAATAATACGTGGTTAAAAATGAATTAAAAAAAAACAAATTTTAAAGAATCTTCAACAAACAAGGACAGAATAATCGCGATAAAAAAAAAAAAAAAGGATAAGTATAGAAACTTGTATATTTGAGTTTTTTTATAAAATGACTTCGTAACATTTCATCACCCTTAATAGCCTCGTCTAGTGAAAGTACGTTTGATGTTTGGTACCAAATCAAAATTGAATAATATGACAAATTAAATTTTTATTTTTATTTTATTTTTTAATATCTTTGCCCCTTATTTTCGGGAAACGAGTGGAGATGACAACAAGAAAACTCTAGAAGAAGCGTGTCTGCTAAATTTCCCACACTTCAATTCAAGTTTTCTATCTCATCTTAAAGTAAATGCTTTTCAAACTCACTATGCATTATTTCTACAATAATGTGGGGTTGCGTTATCCATGATTGATTTGCTTAAAAGTTGCTCATTTTTCAAATGTGTGGAAAAGCATGAAAAAAGAAGTAGCTCGAATGGTACTATCCATCCGTCACCCCAGAATGAAGGGGTGATCTCGAAGTTCTTTGCATGTAACGATGCATTGTTAAGTATTCAATTTTCTTTTCTCACTGATGTAGAACATAAATATATACTCGAGAGATAACTCAATACACTGATAAGGGATGTATGGATAAGGGATGTATGGATTATCGAGAAGAAAGGAGCCGGGTGGTCACACGGACCGCTTAGACCCCATGAGTGAATCCAAAGTTGGATCTATATTGAATCTCACTCGAATCGCTCCATTTATCCTCCTAATGAGAGCTTTGGTTTCAAACCCCGATTAGAACAAGATGAGTACGCCATGCTAATGTGCGTCGAGAATGATTTTGATCTAGTTCGAGGCTTATTAGAAGTAGAAGCCTTTTTTTGTGGGATCTTTACGGACAAAAAAATATTGCACTCAGTTTGATAATGATCGAGTGACATTGTTTCTTCATCCGAACCGAGGAATCTCTTAGATATGATGCAAAATAGATTTTGTTCTATCTTTGATAAGAAATTTCTCTATAAAAAATACGAATCGAAGTTTGAAAGAGAGGGAGAAGAAGCCCTTGACCCACAACAGATAGAAGATGATACATATTCTTACTAATAAAATTCACTTTTTTAAGTACAACCAAATATATAAAAAAAAAAAAAAAAAAAAAAAAAGTTGAACACAGGCTATATGCCTATATCGACATGTTTGATAAAGTAAAATGATTGTGAAAATAATATTAAAGAAAAAAAAATATACTTACCATATTAAATTATCTATTTCGTCCAATACTACGCGACGGATAATGTTATAAACAATGTACGAGTTTTCAGCACAAAAGACGAGCCAATGGAAACCGCACATTATTAGGGAGTCCCGACGGGGCTCTAAGGGAATCTAAATTATTAATTTAGCAATTAATTATTTAGTACCAACACAAAGGTGACAAAAGTTATTTTCTATCCTTAAACCTGTTTTTATGTCCATAACCTAAGTTGGTTTTTTCAAACAAATATGTATTTTTGTGTGAGAAAGACAATTAAATATATGGCTTTGTGTTGGTGCTTGGTCCGTCACATTGAAGGCTGTACGGACGAGAAAATAGAAAATGTGAGGTAATACGTGGAAACGTTGTATTTCTCTTAAAGAAGAAGATCATGAAATGATCTAAAAAAAAAAAAAAACCACGTGGATGTTATTTAGGGATTTATTTCTTTTTATATTTTTGCTCGATCAAACAAGATAAATTAAAGTAAAAAATTCAAAATTTACAAAATCTTTTAGAAAATAAAAAGAAAAGCTTGCATACAGTTTCGATTTTCAAATTAAATTCGAAATGAAAACTCTACTTTTTCAAAAGTTAATGCGAAGAATTTCAAGTTGCAATTCCGTCTTGAAGTTCCAATGTCCACATATCATTAATGAAAATGCCGTGGGCATCTACACCTATGCACATGGAATGGTTTAGTCCCAAACCCTAAATTACGAAGGAATCTTCTACATTAAACGTATCAGTATTTTCATATACTGTATATTGAACTTATAGTCCATCTATTAATCAAGAGAATCTTTTCGTAGACGTGTCAAATGAGTCAAAATTCCTTGGCTTATTGAAAATTAATTGGAATTGATTTTTATATACATTTCGACAGGTAAAGGGATAACATTGAAAAACATAGAATTAGAATTTGAAAACGAGGTATACTGAAAAGGCAGGCATAGAGGACATGAAGTGGGCCAAAACAGGAGCCCATGGCCTGCATATTATTAGACATGAGGCCCACAATTGGAATTACAATTGTCTTTGTTGTGGGCCCATTCATGAACCCAAATTAGGATACTGCTAATTTCAGCCGACGTGTGTGAATATACACCTCAGCAATTTTCCATGGATGCCCAATCTTCAACGCGGAGGAGGACGTGAAGCCTGACCTCTCGTATGAAAATGAAAACAAAATTATGAAAGGACGACGCGGTCTAAATTGACTTCTAGCGATGGTTTTATGATGTGATTTCTTTGTTAGTACGGTTGGTGAGATGTTTTGAGTATTGAAAGGGTCGTACGTTAAAATCCCCATTAAGATTGTAAAATTTATGGAAGATTAGGGAATCGTCGTACAAATACTAGTGGACTAAAATTTTCGAAGTTGGGCAAGAATTAGATTTTGATGTTGACCGGTCCTCGATGACATTTTTGGGTTGTTACAATTGATTACCTAAGTTTATTTGAATACGAAAAACAAATGAACACGTAAAAATTAAAGCTTTTATTAAAGTGGTGCACGTGTTATACATTTTAACCTGTTGAGTAGCTATAACCTATAATTCCTAGTATTTGTTTCTTTGTTTGCTTTGATCCTCGTATAGTTGTATTGTATCATTTATGTAGCTTTAGTTGTGACCTTTTGATCCTGCGATCATGATTATTTTTATGTACTTGATGACGTTTTTCATTTCCATTTGAAGTATTTGAACACGTGCTTGTGACAGCCGATTATATTTTGATTTTTGAATGTGAGATTTGATAAATACTTTTTGAATTGTTAATTAATTGTGACCATAAATCGGCTTTTGTGATGTCAAGTTGACTATATAATGTCACAATCATCTTGCTTTAGATAGAGTGTAGGTTGTGACTATATTTAGCCTTTATTTCATTCATCATTTTTGTAGTTAGTACTTTTCAATTAGTTGATAATATTTATGCATTTCATTTTTTCTAGGTGGCATCACAATATAATACACGCGAATTTGTGTTACTTGCTGTGACCTTCAGTTTCTCGTACATTATCCTTAATTGTCATTATAATGTCTTATTCACATTGCAAATGAAGTTATGGAAAAAGGGTCACAAACATTTTAAGTTGGTTAAGTAATTATGATTTTAATTCTTCACATGTGACCTTAGTTGTGGCCTTCAACGTTTCGCTTTTATTGCGAAATTTGATATGTACATCTTGAATTTTTTCAAATAAATTGTGACCTGAATCTTAACCTTAATCGTGACTTTTAATGCATTGTTTAGAGTGTGAGATTTTGCAACTACGTTATGAGTTGTTGAGTACTTGTTACCTTTAATTCTCCGTCACTCCGTGTGTAACTTTAATCCTTGATCGTGGTTTTTAATGCGTAATTTTGAACGTGAAATTTGGCAACTAGATTGTGCAGCCAGCCGTGTGCATGGAATTAGGGAAGTTAATGGAATTTGGCGATTTGTTCATTATTAATTGATAAGATTTTGATATACTTTTCTCTGTACAGAATTGAGGCCCAACGTGAGGCCCAAAGTTAATGGATCAATCACGACTATACTAACTGAAACCAGCAACACAAAATTGTGTCAAATAACACTGACATGGAGAGACTTTTACTGCTTTTACAAATATACTTTCTTCATATAAGCTCTTCTATAGGTCAGGCTATTTTTTTTCTAGATTCTACTAGTGAAAAGACTGAGCATACTTTTCTAGAATTAATTTCTACAAGTTGACAACAATGTAACACGACCAAACAAGGATATTAAGGATCGAGTAACTATTCAATAAAAGACAGAATATTTTACGTATAAAGTGATCTTTTTTATTTGAAGAGTATTTTCGTATCTTCTTCAAAGTCAAACGATGATATGAACTGGGTAATGCTGAATGATGATAGAAGTAGTGGTCGCTATCATTTTTCGGTTAATTTAAAAGATTAGACGAGTTACATGAAAGTTGATAGAAGTAGTGTTCGCACAGCTTATCAACGTGTTGTGACGATGGAAGTAGTGATTGCCACCATGTCTAAGTGGTCGAGTGAGTTCTATGTTGGTCGGTAGCCACCATGCCTCACCTCGACGAACAAATGCCGACCTGAAAGAAGCCCCTTGAGGTTGGTCGGACCACCTTGCCTACTTTCAAGAGTAGATAGTAATTGTTAGTTCTGTTGTACCTCAATAATCAGACTCACAGTCTAGTCTCAGCACATGTAGCTTCATGGTATGTTTATTTCCAACATTTGAGGCAGTTATCACTATATTAGAACTTCGAGGACCGGGATTTACCCTACAAGAACCAACTTGAACCTCAAGGAGTCTCGTCCAAGTGTCTGGCCTCACTACTCCATGCAATAAAGCCATTTCCCCCACCCCCAACTACCACCATTATGATCAGCTCACTAGAATTAGAAGCCAATAAGATAAAAATTGACTAGTATGGCAGCAAGGTTGTTAAATGAATAGAATGACAAATCTTTGATTTTTATAGCAATAATATCAATCATAAAGCCTCACCCACCCACCGTATATACTTGAAGAGAAAAGAAGGGTGACTAGAGAGATTTTTATCATTTAGAGAGACAAACGCACTTTTTTAATAATTATCCGGAATTTAGGGGTTAATTTACGTTCAATATTGAAATTATTGCATTAGTAGTTATCTTCGTTAGTTTTCGTCATTCCAAGATTCTATTTTCAGTATTACCTCGATAGACTATACATTCAAAATGCTTAAATAAGATCGACTAGAGTTAACATAATGATTCCTCTTGAGGTTTTATAGGAAGCCACAATGAGGCCAGCTTCCTCTCAGAAAACTCTTCATTTGGATCACAGAAATTTCTTTTTGACTTTTCAAAAGTCGTGCCAAATCGATCCTTAGTAATTTTTTGACTCAAGGAATCTTGTTGTCTACTTTCTTGGTATTATCAAGAATCAATGTAACCTTAGAAGATTGTTCAAGTTTGTTACTACATTGCACCCGCCACGTTAAATTATATATGTGTGTGTATTGTGAATGTCCCCACACCTTTTATTATTTTTCCAATTGAAAGCTCTTATAGTTGAAAGAATGGGTACTTGTGTAAAGGAAGGTCTTTGTCAGGTCTTCGTTGTATGATAGAAATTGGCTTACCAATTTTGACTTGTATATGCTCAAGATAAGTACTTTTGTCTCCAAAATTTTCTATTGTGTGTCGGTAGATAAACAAATCCATGGATTTTAAGCAACAACTTTATATATATAGGGATATAGCCTTTTGTAAAATGTGTGACAAATCTCCAACTGTGGTTTGTGTGTAGCTAGGTCTACCAATATTAGAAAATATGAATAATATGACGATGTTGTTCCAATAAGAAAAGGGAGACGAACACGACAAGTGAAGACATTAAATTGTTGACAGGAACATAGTTGAAATAACGAAGTGAAGATCGATGTATGGTCAATTTAAAATGAAGATAACAAGTGTAAATAGACGTTAACAAGTGAATGTCACACGAGATAATGATGTATAGGAGAATGGAGATTGGAGAAGTCGACATATGTCCTGGATAAATATAAAAAAAATTCGATCACAAGGATGATATGATGGAGAAAATGAGTCATAATGAATCAAATGACATCTCCACTCCCGTTTACAAAATCATAGGAAGCCGCGAGTAGTTAATCCAACAAATTGAGTTGTCGGGACGATACTTTTCTTTGTGCAAGATAAACTAATATGGATATGCTATATGTGATTGCATATATAGTAGTTGCGAGCATAGTATAAACCGATCCAATTTTTGCTTCTAGGATATAACAATGCGAAAAACTTAGGGGGATGACACCCATCCTGCTCCAACTCGTATTCTATATTTCTTTTGTGTTTAAATTTAAATCGCATTTTTTAGCGAAAAAGTAAGTACATGGATGAAAATGAAGATATTTTGATCTCCATCTCGCCCCTCAAAACTTCCCGACTAGGAGCGCCGCTCTGTGGTGTTACCATTCCTATTTTAAAGAACTATGTCCACAGTGAGATGGGGAATTTTTATTTCCCTTTTTTAGGCTTTCATGTTCTTCATCTTCTTGAATCAAGATTTGATGCGTCCTTAATCATGTCATGAGAGTTTTATGACACTTTAGAAGAATTTCAATTCACTAAATCAAACTTCAACCGAGGGACGGATTTAGTGTGGGGCAATGGGGTCAACTGCCCTCACATTAAATTTAAAATTTAAAATTTTACCCAAGGTTTTCAAAATAATTTTTTGTAGTTTTCAATTTTTTTCCTCACAATTAAAATTTTGTGAAAATTGCCTCTACAATTCTTTCATCCTAGTTTCGCCCCTACTTCAACCTACAAGGATATTGAGTAGACGATCTAGGCTCTACACGATTTTTTGTAGCATGGATACTCATCCTCATTGCAACTAATTTAGTAAGCTACGTGTCTAGTAAACATGGAGTTTCACTCCTCCAAATTGACTTGCGATAGATTATGTTAAAATTATCTAACGACGTATATCACTAGTCACTGCTTTCAATAAGACTTAAAAATAACCACAATTAAAAGCCGCGAAAAACAAACATATTTTGCTACAAAAATTCATTTAGTAAGGGTACTCTTAAATATGCGAATATGTGAATAAGTAGTATAATTCAATATATGACAAAAACATTGAAATCAGCTAAATATAAGAAACAAACTTGTCGTAATATTATAAAAACTACACAAACACATGTAGGCCCTATTTGGCAATTTTAGCAACTAAAAAAAAAAAAAAAATGTTTTCGAATTTTGATAAAAATCGGTAGAATGCGTAATTGAAAAGTTGTGATACATATGAAATATGATTAAATTAATCGTTAACTTTGACTTAATTTTAATCATTTTTTTTTTAACGAAAAAAAAATAGGTGCCCAGTTATGTGTTGGGACTTAGGAGTATAATGAATTAAAAAATAAAAATATAGAATGTGTGATTAAAAAATAAAAATGTAGGTTTGCATGTAATATTATTTTATTGAAAAATATGTGATTAAAAATAAGTGAGAGAAAAATATATTTTAAAAATAATAAGGACCAAATAAGGGCTTAATATCTTAAGCTCTTTAGGAAAAGAGAGATTTTATCTCAAGTGCGTATTTCGCTTTTAAATTTGAATTTTATTATTTGTACTTCAAAATTGTACATAAGGGGTTACATAATATAATGTGGAGGAAAAAAAAAAATCGGATGACAAAGTCGATTGTATTTTAAACCGACAATGATAGAGTGTCGTGTGGTATAATGTAACCCATAATGTACATGTATTAAGATCTGTTAAATTTTATATTTTATTAAATAGACAAAATAAATAATAATATAAAAATACGAATAAATATTTGATTCTCATTTTAAACCACATTAACAATATTTTTTAATGAAAATATGATTAAGTGCAATATTTTCTGATTAGTCAAATGTTAGAAATAAGAATGTGATGTAAAAAAAAGTTTGTGATACAAGTGTAATAATGAATAGAGGTTAGTGATCTTTAATGCAATTAAAATGTGGAGTGAATATTACCACCCTAAATTTAATTCTTCTACGTTTTATACTTGAATGGATTCAAATTAAATTATGACTTGAAGAATTTTGATACATAATTAATGTTCTACCTTCAAATGCGGAGATATGGCTCAGGCGCACACTTTTCAAAAGATCACGTAGGCTGAGCAATTAATTGAGGCCTAACAAAACCGACTTGCCAATAATTGCAGGAAAATTCGGGATTGGTTATTGATTGAATTAAGATGTTTGTGCAGAAGGAGTGTATAGGTACATTACACATGTGATAGTTTTTTAACGACTAGATTAACTGTGTATTTTTTCAAATATGAAGTGAGAGGTTGCCAAGTGTAAAATTTATAAGTCAGAGATGTACATGTAGCAAGGTTATGATTGATAGCAATGCTGTTTGTGTTGTCTGCTTGGATAGGATAAACGAGGCGAAATCAGCACAAACAACAATGTTGTCAACCCCGAGTTCAAGCAAGGATTGAAACAATGCTGTTTGTGCTGGTTTGATCTCCTATTTGGTGAACTTTGTAATGGCGTTTGATAGTTCCATGAGCTGCTTAAGTTTCGATCGTCTTTCCATCATAACAAATCTAAATAAAAAAGCAGAAATCTATGAGATTCTTAGTTGAAGATGTATATGAATTTCAAAGTTTAATACTATTAAGTGATTATGGCGATGTTAAAGAGAATAAAATTATGGGTGTACGAATATAGAAAAGAGAAAAAAAAATAAAGACTAAAAAATATAAAGATTGATAAAAATGGGGGTTAATTACCTAAATTATCCCATAACTTTCCATAAAGTTTCCATTAGGTCACTGAACTTTTAAAAGTTATCCCATTAATCACTGAACTTTGTAATTCTTTATTTCATCCATCACTCAGTTTTTTAAATTGCTAATGACGTGAACACCAAGTGAAAAATAGATTGCCGTGTACGCAATTCCGTTAGCTGCATCAGCAAACCCGTCAATTTCTAACCGTCCAATGACAGAGTGATGAATGTCATTACATTTTTTAAAATTCAGTGAAGTTGAGTGACTCGCTAAAAACTTTTCGTAAAATTCAGTGACCGAAAGTAATTAATGCACAATTTTATTAAATTAACATCAATTAGATTTAACTCATATATTTAGTTTTTAATATGGATTAGAATGATGAGTCCTAGTTGGTGTTTACTATTTTTGAATTCCTTTTATCCCTATAGATTACTAGGATTTATAAGCTCGAGGCTTAATTAAGTAGATTTTTTTTTTTTTTTTTAACTTGTTTGAATTTAAAAACTTTAAAAAATAAATGTTAGGTATTGCTTAATATATGTATCAAAAATCTTCTCCGTCATAGGCATCAAATTTCAACTAACGTTAAAATTTATATAAACTAAAAGCATGTATTTACGTATAAGCTATTTATTATTTTAAACATCGAAGTCAGTATGTTTCGTTAGTTAAACTGACATTTGTAGACAAAGTGATCAGATCTGCAAGCAAATTAATATTGGGGGAGTTGATTGCATTAAATTGAAAAGGAGTGTCTAGAACTGTAAACAAATCATCGTTGAATGATCTGATTGCACTAAATTGAAAGATAGTGACCTAGACCCACCTGTACTCAAAGTTGAATAACTCACTATTCAAGTGACCCCTAACTCAATTATTGCATCACCGTTCATGTCCATTGAATGCCTGAATTCAAAGCAATTAATTAGCCCCCGTTTTTCAAACTCATTTTCAACTATACATTTTTACAATAAAATACTTCATATATAAATTCAAACATTTTCTTACTTTTTAACGACTCATTCTCCCAAAAAAAAAAAAAAATAATAAAATTCCAAAACTCATTTTACGGTTGTCAAATAGGGGCTATGCTTTATTACTCTATTTATAGTTGGCCAAAAGTTGTAATAATAAAGTTACTTTATTTGTAGCATTTACAAGTAACGATTGTGTTACTTGTATACCACAATTTACAGCTTTATTTATCAATAAATGATGTAGTGAAATTTGATTTAGTTGAAATCTAATCAACCAAATAAAAAATTAAAAACTACCCCACTTTTGTTTTAACATCTTATCAATCTGTAAAAGATTACGTAAATGATAATGCACGATAATCATTTTCCTTACAAGTAAATGGCCAAGGTTGTATATGTCGATTTGTCGGAACAAGTTTACGGCCACTTTATGGTTTATATATATGAGAAATGATAAACAGCCAGGCTCAATGACAGGTGCTGCGTGTCAGCCCAGCACCTGTTTGGTTGTTTTTTTTTTCTTTTTTTTTTTTTCAAACTGTCCAATCAAATGATGACACGTGTCCCCTATTTTTTTAAATCCTGTCACTTACCTTGTTAGACTTGTTAGTGCAGCATTTCTCTCTCTCTCTCTCTCTCCCCCCCCCCCCCCCCGTTTAAAAAATTATTTATATCCTGATTATACGTTATTATTGAGAAATGTTTACAAGTGTCGAAGCATAGGCTGAGCTCAAAATAAGGTTAAAAGTTATTTAATGTCAATTAATTAGTCTTCTATGTTTTGAAATTATTTGTTAATAATGAAATTTACTAACTTATTTTTGAGTAAAATAACTTTTAATTAACTTTTGATTGGTCACTGAACTTATACTTTGGTCACAAGTGGTCCCTAACCTTTTATATTCCAATTTCGTTAATTAATTTTTGTAATAAATTTTGTGTTAGTTCTTATTTTCATAAATTCTGAATTTGCTTATGTTTATTTGCCCAATGCGTGTGAATAGGGTTAAAGAAGCATTTAAGTCCATGTTTAGTCCCTGTATTCAGATTTTTTATCTATTCAGATACTACATATATTTATTAATTTAATCATTTATTTAAATTTTGTATTCAAAATGCATCGCTTGCTAGGCCCAGTTTGAAGCAAGAAAATTACCATAAGAGATTTGGAATTACCGTAAAAAATCGTACGAACAAATCAAACACACTCTAATGATTTGTTTGACATGACTTTTACTTCTATTTTTTTAAAACAAATTCATGAGAAAATGACCTTAATTGGTGTTTGAAAGTTAATTTATAACCGAACTTTCTTTTCCGGAATAACATCTAAATAAAGTCACACTAAGCCATGTTCCTATAAAAAGATTTCCTAATTATAAAAAAATACTTTTATAAAATTAGTCAAGATAATTCTTGTTGTACACTTTTGTGTACAACAAGTTTGACACTCCCTTCACATGGGGGGTGGGGCTCGAAATTTTAAAAATTCTGGGCCCCACCCCCCATGTGAGGGGAGTGTCAAACTAGAGTGTACATCTAACATTACTCATTAGTCAAACATATCTAAATGTAGCTTTTGGATATAAAAAAACATACTTTTAACTTTTCGAAAGTCATGTCAAACAGGTCTTAAAGAACAATGACGACTAGGAAACATAATAACTATTAAAAAAAATCGAAATTCAGTGACCGTTGAAAACGTGATTTTTTTATTTACTAGTACAAAAGATGAAGGATGATATTGGAATATAAAAAAATTCAAGAAAATTTTACGAACTAAAGTAAAAGTTGAGGGACCAAACATACAGATCTCTCGTGGGTTGGGGTTGGGTGGGTTAGGTGGGTGAACTGTGGATTCAGACTCAGATTTTCTGCTTGAGCAAATATAAAAACAAAAAACTTGGCGTCATAATCGCACAAAAAATCCAAAGACACGACACCAATTTGATTCTTTCGATTCAATTAGCCCACAAAAATGGCCATCTCGTTAATTTCACCACATTTGCGTATTTCGATTCTCCAGTCTCCATAGCTACTCTGCAGTTTGTTGTTACTCAATGCTACAGTAATACAAAAAATATCCAGATACTCATATATATATATATATTTTGAGCAGTAGTGTTGTGGGGATTGGGAATGGCTTCATTGCTTGTTTGTTCATGGTTAACGGCGGCATGCATGTCAATTTCTTGTGAGGACTCTTCAATTTCCATGCTCAGTTACAGCTCTAAGACGGCGTCGTCGAGTCGCCGCCGGAAAAGGGCTTTTGTGAAATGTGCTTCGTCGGAATTATCCAGTATTCGGAACCTTGTGAACTCTTGCTTAGCATTCGAGCCTTGCGATCGGTTTTGTAAATCATCTTCTAATGGAGTTTTCTCTTCTGAAATTTCATTTGGAGACGGATCCGGGAATATTCGTTTGCATCACAGGCGGAAGAAAGTCCCTCGCGCTGCCCGTTCTGGTAATTTTACCCTCTCTTTCGCCATTTATTGTGTAAATGTTTGTGTGACTGAACTGTTGGTCTTGTTACATTTACATTAATAGTAGATTGAATCACGATCGGTTCAATGAAATAAATTTTGTTGGTTTTGGTATCTTAATTTATTATAAGAGGTGTCGAACGCAAGATTTTTAGCCTCAGATTTCGATATAGTCCACTCCATTTATTGAGATCAAAGCTCATGTCACTTTTGAATGGGTGATGAATGAGCGATGTATTGTTCATTGTTTATGCATGAAACACTTTTTTATTGGTTCTGTTGGACTGGAGGGTAAGTTTGGAAAAATTGCACTGACAATCTTCAAACAAGCTGTGCCCCTCTTATTGCTGTAATGTGAGTATGTTTATGAGAGCGAGGAGTGCAATGACCTTTTAAATCTATGTTTCTGGGTGGGTTAGGTTAGCTTTGTTGATCTTTAATGGTAGTTGCCAATTTTCTTGCTTATCACAACAACCTGCTTTAGCTTGCGAAAGAGAGTCTTGGAACAAATGGGAGTCTACCTTTTTGTGACATACTTAGCTGACGACATGGGAAATTTACAATAATTTGATATGGACACATGGTAACTTGCCTTTGGAACCATGAGATTTGACCAAATATTATTAATATGTTAAATTGGATTTTGATTTGCTTTGGGAATTCTGGACATGCTTTATAATGGTTTCTTGTTAATCGGTTGTTATCAATGCCCTTGGCTCCCATCTAAATTATAGGTGAAGCAATGTCCATAGCGGTGCAACCTTCCATGGAAGCTGCGGTGAAAAAGAAACCTCCAACCAAGCAAAGACGAGTGGTTGTCACAGGTATGGGTGTGGAGACACCAATTGGTCACGATCCAGATGTGTTTTACAGTAACCTGCTTGAAGGTGTTAGTGGCATTACTGCGATAGAGGCGTTTGATTGCTCCCAGTATCCAACAGTATGTCATCACAGTCTCCCCTTTTATTGTTTTGGAGCAATTGGTTTTAGTTTTGACTACAGGGGATTTGAATTGCAGAGAATTGCTGGAGAGATCAAGTCATTCTTGACAGATGGTTGGGTTGCTCCCAAACTTTCTAAAAGAATGGACAGATTCATGCTTTACATGCTGACAGCGGGAAAGAAGGCCTTGGCCAATAGTGGAATTACAGAGGAAGTGATGAATGAATTAGATAAAACTAGATGTGGAGTCCTGATTGGCTCGGCCATGGGCGGGATGAAGGTAACTTCAGAATATTTAAAGATTAGATTCTAGTTCTTTAGCGAACAAACAAAAACAAAATGTTTAAAAGGAAATAATATGAATCTGACTAGAGGTTCCTCTAGCTGACGTGATTTTGGATTTTCACTTTTGAAGTCCTAAATGTGAAGTGCCACGTGTTCTGCAATTTGGTCTGCACGTGTTTTGGAATGTAAACATGGGGTATAGAAGCTGAATAGGCATTTTTTGTTTCAGGATCACACGTTGCATAACACCAAAATATGGTATACTTTGCCCTGAAATGGATAGTTTTATTTTAATCACAACATGATAGATCTTCTTATACATTTTTGGATTAAATTTGTGGGTTAAAGCATCCCCTTTACAAGAGTTTAAATACCTGCAAATGGATAAGGGAAAAGATCTTTCTAATTGTTTACAGTTATTTTTGTGCTTGTCATATCAACTTATGGATAGACATATTTGTTCTCTTCCCCATTTCTACTGTCCCACTCTCAGTTGCTTCGTGACTTGAACAGGTCTTCAATGATGCCATAGAAGCGTTACGGATATCATACAGGAAGATGAATCCATTTTGTGTACCTTTTGCGACAACAAACATGGGTTCGGCTATGCTCGCCATGGATCTGGTTAAATAAATTTTGTGTTCTGAGCTTAGCAACTTGTGATCTCAATAACCTATCAACCTCTCATAAGATATAAATAATTTTGTATTCCAGGGATGGATGGGCCCGAACTATTCAATATCTACTGCCTGTGCAACAAGCAACTTCTGTATACTGAATGCCGCTAACCACATTATCAGAGGTGAAGCTGTAAGTGGTTTCAGTTTCTTTTAAGCTCTAGAGTGGAGCTTCCCTTTGTATGCTGGTTCTGTTTCACGTTCTTTAAAGAATCAACTGGCAATTGCCTAAATGTAAACCACCTTCTAGTTTACTGCCATTTTTAGTGATACTAGTTGGGAATTTGCAGGACATGATGCTTTGTGGTGGCTCAGATGCAGCAATCATTCCAATTGGTATCTGTTTAATTCTTAGTTTCCATATTTTTTAAAACCCACCATTCTCGGTTTCCTAATCATACCTCTTGCTTGCAGGATTGGGTGGCTTTGTTGCATGCAGAGCACTTTCACAGAGAAATAGTGATCCTACTAAAGCTTCACGTCCATGGGATACTGTAATGTTCTACATCTTTCCATGGATAATTACTAGGTTCAAGGAAACATTAAAACAGGGATGATAGACATTTTATCTGAAAATATGATGAGAATTAGAATACTAATTCTAAAATGATACTCCCTCCGTCTCAATTATATAGGCTGGATTTCCTTTTTCTCTTGTCCCAAATATATAGGCTTGTTTCCAAATGTAGAATATTTTATTGTGTTATTTTACTAATATACCCCTATTAAATTTTCCTCACTTAATATGCAAACTTCTTGAAAATTCAAATTCTTTATGAATTCCAACAATAATTTAGTTTTACACACTGAAAATTAAATAGGTATAAACTAGGAAAGATCTTGGCAAAAATTAATTTTCCAATGACATTAAATAAGCTTTTTTAATCCGNTCCGTGTGAAAAACTAAACAAGCCTATATAATTGGGACGGAGGGAGTATGTGATTCCAGTTCACATTATAGACATATTTTGTCCTTGCCAGAGATCTTTAATCAACTGAATGGATCTTCAATGTCCAATTGCTGTGTTTCTATCTTCTAAAGTAAATTTTCAGTGAGCGAAGTGGTCTTCATATTCATAGTGGTGAAATCTGGATTCGCATGTCTGGATAATTGAAGTATTTGGTGTTGAACTCAGTAAATAATTTTCTTATATAGCTTAGAATTAAGAATCTAGCACTTAAAAAACCTATAGTTTTACGGTTGATAATGATGCAAGTAATTCCTTGATTCAGAGTAGCAATATCCCTGTACTTAAATTTTTTGATCTTCGACAGAACCGTGATGGGTTTGTTATGGGAGAAGGAGCTGGAGTATTGCTTCTGGAAGAACTTGAACACGCGAAGGTAGTCTAAAAGCACTATCAGTATAAGAACATTCTTTTCTTCTGTATTAAATTATTTCCCGGTGGCTACTAGGTTTGCATTTTCCTTCTGTATTGAATAAATGTTCTGGTGACTAATCCATTCTTCAAATATATTTCCAATCATATTTTGGATGAGCAGAAAAGGGGGGCAAATATATATGCTGAATTTCTTGGTGGAAGCTTCACTTGTGATGCTTATCACATGACAGAGCCTCATCCAGAAGGTAATATACCTTAGTTTTCTTGCGCATTAGGAATTCAATTATTAGGTGAAGAAAAGTCGAGTTCCTGTTTTTGAGTTCATAGCTCTTGAGTATCTATGTCATCTATTTATTTTTCCCCATGGTTTTGTTGGAGGTTTCAAGTCTCTAGTTATTGATATTCTAATTTTTATAAATCTTTGAGGGCCAATGCCTGGTTAAAGTTCACAATATTGACATTTTAGATAAAATATGACAGCCTAGATTAAGTAGATACTCCACCCAACCTAGTTTCTTGATGAAATTAATGATCCCTTTAATCTGGTGAAATTTTCAAAGTTATGTGATTGGTTATATAGATAGTTCAAAACAAGTATATTGATGGACCAAACCTCTAGACAACAGTTGACCTAGATACACACACTTCGTGTATGAATATCTGACATAGAGCTTATGACTTGTATAAAACATTTTGTGAGTACGGAATTACTTTCGTTCTCTAATGAGTTGGGCAGAATGTGTCAGTTCAGTTGGACAGAGTTTTTTGTTTTAGCATTGAAACATTTGAGATGCAGAAGTACTTACACTTAAACCAAGAAGGGAATATAGCCACCCCCCTCCCCCCCAAAAAAAAAGATGAAAAAAAAGGGGAAAATGTACAATAGAAAAGAAAATGTACTTCAGAAGTTATTCATATTAATCATAAATCCATGGGAAGAGGTTGACATAAAATTATGTGGAACCAGGTAATTAGAAAGGATTTAATTGTGCTTTACCTAGGAAAGAGTCTCGGAAGAAAAAAGAGCCAAGCCATAGTAAAAGAAGGAGACAAGATTTTGTCAAGTTCAGCTGTATAAATTGTTTATAATTTTCGAAATAAACATCATAACAACTTCTAATAATAACTTTGAGGTGGATATAGTAACCTGTTAGTGATGCTTGTCAGAATATAGATCAGTATTTTTGCAATTTAACTATCATAATAAATAGATAGACCATATCAACAGAAACTTTCCTGTAAAATTTGAGTGAACATTTTATGGTTAACTACAACAGCGGTGATCTGTTTCTTAACTTTTTCATTTTAATTGTGCCTATCAACTAAGTCCTTGTTTTTTAGTGCTTATAAGTTTTAAATATCATTTTTAACCACACATTCCTTAGGACACAAATCTTTTATCTACTTTTTAACCAAACATTCCTTGGGATTCACTGCTTATAAGCACTTAAAAGCTTAACCTAGCAAGCACTAAGAAAGGTGTTTTCATTTGATACTTTGTCTTTTGTTATTAAGTGGAGCCACTACCATAATGATTATGACAATTAACGGTGCAATATCTTCTTTTGATGTATGCGATGCATTCCTTGAGTGTAGGATGACTAATCAACTCCATGAAAATAGTGCAACAAAGAACCCATGAATCAGTGTTTTACTTACTTGACTCAAATGAAACTTTAACTCATTCATGCCTAAAAGCAGGAACTGGCATCATTCTATGCATTGAGAAAGCTCTAGCTCAGTCGGGAGTACCGAAGGAAGATGTGAACTATATAAATGCTCATGCAACATCTACTCCAGCTGGTGATCTTAAGGAGTATCAAGCTCTTGTTCATTGTTTTGGACAGAATTCAGAGGTTTCTTAGTAAATACAAGTTTTGTGTTTCTTCTTTATTTCCTGTAGTTTCTTGGTATCATTAATTACTTATTCTTCTTGTTTGCAGTTACGAGTGAACTCCACTAAATCTATGATCGGTCACCTGTTAGGAGCAGCTGGTGCTGTGGAGGCTGTTGCTACTGTGCAGGTTCCTTGCATCTTATTTAGTTTGCAGAAGTCTCTTAGAAATCATAGCACATCTTCAACTGAGTCAGCCTCATTTCTCTCTTCATGGCACTAGCTAATATAGCAGATATGTGCATTGCATCATGATGCTGTTGAATACCATAAGTTGAATGAAAACTATATTGTGCTATATATATTTGACGTTGGAAAATTTGGCTTGCTCCTGCTGAGGCTGGTAGGCTTACATTACAATATGCATAAGAGAATCGGCAGTTTTTTTCCTTTGCTGCACATTTTCATCTGTATTCATTGTGGTTACTTTTAGGTCTGGTTCATTTGTCTCCATTCATGATTGGAAGACGAGAAATTCCAGTACTGGAAAGAGGAATGTAACTTCAACCCAGAAGCCTATACAAGCTCAGAGCTTCAGACCAAGGGAAAGTGGAGTAAAAATGGTAGTGTAGAACCATATCACCTTGTTTAGCATGGAAAGGAAAGAGAGAGAGAAGTTGTGGGGTACCCTACCCCTCACTCACTTTTTCTTTCCTTCCAAATTAGAGGTTTTGGTGAGGTGAAGTATTGAAAAATAATATTGATAAATAAGATGAAAAGAATATTAAGTATAAAAGAAATAATTTTTCGTCCCGTCAATCTCAAACCTTTTTACCCTACCCTACCTTGTACAAAACTAGGTGTAGAAAAGCATGTGTACTCCCCTGGGAAAAGTATTTCTATCTCTTACCTATACCTTTCTTGAACCAACTAATTTCATAGAGAACTCATCCAGTAACGGGCTATTACCATTTTAGTCAAAAATCAGTCTGCTTATGGGAGGGCTTTGTACTTAGCTCCAATCTGCTAAAGCTTATCTTGTTGTCCCAGGTACTCCAGAATCCTAAGAATACCATGTACAAGTATAATTATAACGTCAAACAAGGTTAGATAATGATGCAGGTTTTCAGGATTGATTGTCATAGAACATAGGCCTCAATTACCTTCCAGGTGGCTTAATTTTGCTGGTTCCACTTGTTAATCCATGTTTATGCTTGACACATTCATATGGAGTCCTTTAACGCCTAATAATCCTGAAGACCAGGCTAGACAATTTATTTTTGGGTGAATACATATTTTGTTATTCTCTCGTAATCTCCTCCTTACTTTTTCTCACTTATGGATGCCCTTCGCCATCCATTTTACTGGAATCAGTCAAGGGTTGTTTGTAACTCAAAACATGGGTCCTTCATTGATTGTTTAAGCTAATTCTCTTAGGTCACTAATGGTATATATTTCTCACGTCTTTGATTTATTATATTTAAAGATAATATAGATTTTTCAGTCTCACTGCAAATGAGGTCTCTCTGTTCTTACTCTTTTTGTATGTTTTCCTTATCTGTGAAATTTATCACCAACTTGGAACTGTGTTCTTGATTGTTGACATGGACTTTGTCTCCTTGCAGGCAATACGAACAGGCTGGGTTCATCCAAATATCAATCTTGAAAATCCAGACAATGGTGTGGTATGTTCTTTTGTGCCATTATTCCGTTGTTTCATCTGCAAAAGGTGTAGTGTTACAGCATAATGTAATGCTGTGTCTTCAATTGTAAAAAAAAAAAAGAGATGTTTGCTAATCTTAGAGGTTCATGTATAGTTTTTAGATCAGGAAACATTAGGATAAACTGTAATGTTTTTTGTTTGTATAACTAGTCAGATTGTCAAATCAGCCTCCATTTTCAATGCCATTTTTCCCTTTCAATTGGAGCAACCAATAATTGCAATCAGACCAGATAGTGCGATTCAGTTTTGAACCTTTATTGGCCTCGTAGTTTAGCTATTGTACGTATGGTTAGTATACTTGAATGTCTACATAGCATAAATTATGTCAAACATCAATTCAGGATATAAACATGCTGGTTGGACCAAAGAAAGAAAAACTGGATATCAAGGTGGCATTGTCCAACTCATTTGGATTTGGTGGTCACAACTCATCAATCTTATTCGCTCCATACAAGTAGATCACTTTTGTGCGCTTGAGTTGGCAAAGAATTTCTGCAGAAGGTATGTTGTATTGTTCATGTTGATTTAAAGTGTAATATATCGCAGTCATGTTTTATCATGTATCATCTTGTAATCTTGTATTGTGGGACAAAAGCAAAAACTGAACATTTATGTACTCAATTTGGTTTTTTTTGGCTAATATAAGTGCCTTTTTATATTACTGTTGATTTCACAATTCTTCTCCGACCTTTGTTTGGTTGTGCTTTGTGAAAATTATAGTTACCTCCGTCACATAATCCAATAAATTTCTTGCCTTTGCAGTTTCCTTGGGCATTTCACGATGTTAAATCTTGTGCTCAATGAGATGATTGCTTGAGCAAAGAGGAAAGGTGCCTTGTAATGAAGTGGGACGAAAACTCGGTATTTCCTCTTGGATTGTTGTTATATCTTTCTGCCTCCCCTTGACCATGCATTGTGACCGTAGGGCTTCTGCAGTGATCTAATGTGATCTCTTGAAACAACTAACCCTTCAGTTTCCAGTTAGCTGTTTCTAATGTACAATGTACTATTAAAGTGATGATTCTTGTTCTCTGATACTGAATTTTGACATGTATTTTACTTTACATGAATTGCATTTATATCCCAACTCTCCTATTAAATTGCTCATTCAATATTTTCAATATTATGCCTCGAGGAGGACTCGCATTTTCACATTTCAAATTTCTATTTTAGTAGCTGGAAAATTCCAGCCGACGATCTTCTACTTATTTTTGCAATACTGTCCTCGATCACTCGGTTTTTGATGCTCGTGGTTTAGTGACTGCATAAGTATTTAACCACGTGAGTTGCACATGTCATAATTTAAAGTGAGAACTAGGACTTGTATTTTTTTTAGAAGTTTCATTAATAGTAAATGTATATTCACCTTTTTTTTTCAAAGTCTTCAATAACCATCTCACATGTTGAAGTTGTAACGCGTGCATAATTTTCATAAATGAGTGACAATAAAATTTGAACTTTAAATGTAATTTTCATCATAATAGATATAAGACTTTGCCCTTAACATGCTTTCATAATATGATGATTCATTTGAGAACCTACATTATAGAATTCGATTGTCATTTTGAGCTTTCAGATGAATCGATTTGCTCCTCGGAGCATTATAAGTTATCATACCAAATCGAATCTTGAGTTTTATCTTAAAAAGTTTTATTTTTATCTTTAGTTGATGTGACAATTTACAATTAACACTCCGATATTGTTCAAATGTCAAATTAAAACTTTAGATAACTATAGATACATAAATTTATATATTTTAAATTTTCTTTATCGTGATATGGGTTGTAAAATGTGTGATGAAAGAGTACAAAGAATAAGGGTGGTTGAACGTTGGATTTAGCATATGAAACTTCACGTCACGTCTCTGGTCGTGTGCTTTTGGGCATTTTCAATTTTGTGCAATTTTTGTGAAGCAAGTCTTTGTGTAAACATTACAATAAAATTGTACAAAATTTGTAGAGATTTGACGTTTCATCTCAAAATGTTAACCTATTAGATGGAGTACTCAACTTCTTTTATAAATTAATTATTTTAAAAAAAATTCTCACATCATCTCGACATCTTTGAAGCGTTAATCTATCTATTCATTCTTCTCAAAAAATGAATCTATCAAGACTCAAGCTCTTCTATCGCATTAGGGGCCACTGCTTAAATGATCACAACCACCTTGAAAGTCCACTAAAGATTTTTTGGTGCCATCGCGATTTACTAAGATTCACACCTACGACTCTGATACCATTTGTAAAAACATTATTGTTCCATCCAAAAAGATTATCTCGTTATGCGTGGAAATGCAAGTTTACTAGTAGGGAAAATGCACTTGTACAGTCATTAAGGACTGTAAATTGTACAGTCCTAATTAATTAGTGGGCTCCACATTCATGTGAGAGGGCTGTAAATTTTTACAGCCCTTAATGACTGTAAATGTAGCATTTCTCTTACTAGTATGACCCACCTCTCTTAGTTCTAAGCATGCATCATTTTGTATCCAATAGGAATTTACAAAGGAGATTGGGGTCACTTTCAAATTCTTTATAGTTTTCATGTGGCTTTGATTTTAATTTGTTTTTTGACTACTTTCAGATGATGCTTTAATCGAGCAAGTGGTTCTTTTGTTTACAAGCTTATGTGCCCATTGGTTTCTCTAAATATATTGTGGGCCTACTAACATGCTTAAATTTATTTATTTATTTTTTCCCTTTTGTAGCCTTCTATTTTTTGGTCCTATTGCCATGATCTACGGTCGATCTCCTCAAATTTACCTTTTCACATTATTGTCGTTTCAACTTCAAGAAGTTAGGGAAGCAAAATTCAACAAGTTGACGAGGCAGAGGTTAGAGAAGAGAGATAATGGTCGGCCTAGGGCTAGAAGCCTAGACGGAGATGTTATGGTATAAGTCAAGTGGTTGGAGTTCGATCAAGAAACTGTAGAATCAGAATGACAGAACCCTTGTTGATAAAGAAGCAACCAACAAGGTATTTGAGGTTAAAATTTGGAAAGCGCATGCGAGAGTCAAAATAGATTGATCCAGAGTCAAAATTGGATAAGTTAGCACAGTCTAGCGATTAACTCGTTAAAGTCACATCGCTCTTGTAGGTGCTAAGATCAACAATTGTTAACAATATTAGCGTGCTTTAGACTCCAATACGATAAGATGGGCACCACATATCTACGTATGAAATAATTGAGCATTTCTAATCATCAGGAGATGTAATTAATAACTCAAGATATCATATTCACACCTATATATAAACTTTTTAACTGTTCCATACTCCAATTTGATAAATCTATTCCAAGTTTACTATTATCTCTACTATTTTGATTTGATAGTGAAATCGATTACTATATCTATTTCTTTACTTCTGATTGTTACGCTCATTGATCACGATTGTAAATTTCGCAGTACTATTAAGTTCACAAAGTGGAATGATTTTCCATGTCTATCATATCTTATCTATACTTGTACATCGATTCACAAATCCCATCACATGGTTGATGGTTTGATGGCCCCACTTAACAAAACCCTAATGACCAAATGAAAGAAATTTCTGGATTCATGATCAAAGTTGAGACTGAGAGTTTTGTAGCTCTTGATCGGTCATAGCATCTGTTTGGTTGTTGAGTGACATGAAAATCGAAAAAAAATCAATGACAAAAAGTGAAAATCACACAAGGCACCATGCATGCAACTTGTTGAATGGTCCATTCTTAAAGGGAAAGAAGTTAGATGTTTTGGCCCTACTTACATGTGGGCTCGTCTACAAATCCTATGTCTGATTTCATAAATGTCGCGTTTTTCTAGTAAAGTAGACATTCATTTTCGTTGACCATTACATGTAGGAACCAAATTATCTTTTAACCTTGTTCACATAGGCTCATGTACAAATTTACGTTCAATAATTTTAGGGACTTTCACTTCCACCCATCTTCGCTCGTAAGCGCTTCCCATCGTGTCGACACATGCACATGCCCTAGCATAGCCTTTCCCGTAGGAACATCCACAATAGATCCGGTGCGCTTGACATATTATCAACATACCTATATAATTCCCACACAATTTTCTTCACAAAGATCTATTAGTTTGACCTTAAAAGAGAAAGTTAGCGACGTTTGAAAAAGACGAGCATTTGAACAATATTCATCACTTTGGACATTGTAAAGGCAAAGAATGAGTGAGATTCTCAATGTAAGATCAAAGTTGAAGGTGGTTAAGTCTCTCATAATTGAGACAAATGATTAGAGATTCTCAATGACATTTGCTAAGTTTAAAATTAATTTTAAAAAAAAAAGTTACATTTTTTTTTTCAACTTTTGTTATAAAATATTAGCTTATTTTAAAAGTATATAAACTATGCTCTTAAATTCTTTATAAGGATAAGGTTGCAACTTACCTCTCGATGGTAAAATATTAAAATGGGAACATGTCACGTTAGAAAATAAGACAGTGCATGGTTGGGTGGCGTCTAGCCATTTTCCAATTTGACTTATTGTCCAAGCACTAACAGAGGCCCTTTTGAGATATCATTATTCTTAACCAAATTTGTGTTGGTGCCAACTATAATTTATACCATTTAAATTTTGTTTTTTCAAGATTTTCTACTAAAGTTTCCCATCTACCTTACCATAAACCATGGTAGAGTGGAGTTCGAGAAAATTCACAACAAAACCACGAGAGAAATAAAATGTCCCTTATGATGACATGCAGTCTGCCTCTCGAACATTGTTTAGGTCGAGTTAAGTAAAGTTTGACTACGTATTCTTGACAACAATTTCCATACGTAAAAAAGTTTCGGTACCATCGACCGCTCGATACTAAACTTCACCTACAATTAAGGTAGAAATGAAATGTTCTTGATGGAACCCGTTACAAATAATCAGGCACCAAACACTTTTAATTAATAATGTCTTCTTCTTGGCAACATTGTTATAAATTAAGTTTCTTAAAGTGTCACTTAACAACCTAATCATTAGTATCAGCAACTTCACCAAATAAATATATATAGGGGAAATGTCTGTAGTGTTCATGCAAATTATTTTTGACTTGAGTCATGAATGAGGATATTTTATTATAATTTCATATTAATTTTACGAGCATCTTTAAAGAAAGGAACAGAGATAGAATCATACCGATTCCCCCGATTCCTTTCTGGATATTTCTCAATGTCCCGGTTATTCATGGAACGTGAGAACCAAATGATTAATCATCTACTGTACGTTATGTTGGACTGAATTAAGAACCAAAGAAATGAAATATTTATTATTTATCATATTTAATCTTACCTAGCTATCAAATATATCTGAAATGTAATATTGTTTCACCATATAGCGCGTTATGATGATTTTTTTTTATTGTATATTAATTTAGGATGTGTTTGACATCCATTTTGGAGAACAAGTAAATTCTGGAATAGTGATTGATAGAGAATGTATTGTTAAAAAGTAATAAGAATTTTTGAGTTTACGTGTAATATTATTTTATTGATAGAATGTATGATTGAAATGAAGAATGAGAAAAAAATGAGAAAGAGAATGGAAGAAAATGAGTGTCAAACAGGGGCTTACTGAGGTCAAGCTTCATTTCTCCAATACTAAGGTTAATTTGGCAAGATTTTTAAAAAATCAAAACTTGCTTCTAAAATTAAGAAGCTATTTTTTTAACTCGTTTGAAAAATATTTTGGAAGTATTGTATCCGACTACTAGGTTTTTCAGGAAGTTGTTCTAAAAGAAACAAAAGTCGTGACAAACGAACTCTTTAACTATGATACACTTTCATTTTAACTTTATTTTTGAAAATCTAGTAGGAGACCACTCTAAACACCATCCCAAACTAAAAATAAAATAAAAAATTATCCTTTGGTAGTTATTATTAATTGCTAGTTATGTGAGCGTTAGTAATGAGTCAACACAAAACATAAAATTAAAGTAATTGATATACTTCATATTATAGAAATAAAATAATATTTTTTATTGTGACATCTTCCATATCATACCTTGTTTTGTTTGTTAAAAATTAAATTTTTGATAAATATCGATGAGAATTATTAAATATAAAGTGAAAATTTTGATAAAAGCTGTGGATTTCATGAAATATATAATTATATTAATAGTCCACTTTGATTTAAATTTTATTAAATTTTTAACTAAATCAAACATGGACGTAATTTATTGTGAAACCATTCCTTTTCTTCCATAAAATGATATTAAGCCCCTGTTTGGTTTAGATGAAAAATTGATTTTTTAGTAGATTTTGATAAAAATTAATTAGATGTGTAGTTAAAAAGATAATAAAAGTTGTGAATCACAAAAAAAATGAGTATCTGTTTGGTGAAAAATAAATTTCAAGCAACAATGTTTGATTTCAAGCAACAATGGCCAAACAGAGACTAAGTCACAACCACAGTTTAGGTGGCTTTAAATGATATGTTAAATGAAAGGTAAAATTAAATGTTGTAATTCCAGTGAGGCTACATAGCATTACTTTTATTTTTTATCATCAAGAATATTTAGATAATACACTCTTTTCTTAGTCTTAAGCGAAACAAGTTACTTTTTTTCAAAACAATTATAAGTTCAATGTCAAAATAAATTAACTCCCTTGTACAAATCATTCAAGTCAATCTTTTACATACATAAAATCCTTATAAACAACACAAGTAAATAAAACTACTTTCAAAACCCATTAATTTCAGCTATACCTTAATTAAGATTAGCCGGGTAAAATGGGTTAATCAACACTCACAAGTCACAATTCAATGGGAACGAACAACAAACTGTTACTTTTCTCTCTTAATTTTGTTTTTCTTCTACACCGCTCTTAATCACTCAGCGAAAAAGGAAAATTTTACAGCAATATATACCCATTCACCATGCAGTAAGTTTTTCAGCATGCATAGAACTCCGCCAACTCCTCCAATGACTCCGGCTGAGGATCACCATTTTCAAGCATCCACAGCAAGTGTTCAAACATCACAACTTCACATCCAACGGTGATCGTGTCCTCTCCGTCTCCGGAATATTCCACGAGTTCCCGGAACAGCGGATTGTCCAGCACGTCGGAAGTGATCATATAGCGCCGCCGTGACTTGCCGACGTAGACAGGGTGGAGATTTTTGGCGTAGGAGTAGTCATCTTCAGAGAAGTTGTTTGTGGCAACAATAGAGCTGCTGCTGGCACGGCTAAGCTTGAAAGACTGCATTTTCCTTAGCACTGATTTCAGTTTTGTGAGTTTGCCTCCCTTTGCCATTTTTTCGTGGGATTGAGAGAAGAATATGTATAGAGAAAAAGAGGATTTTGGGTTTTCGGGAAGGTTGGGAAAGAAGAAGGAAGGTTCTTTATTTAAAGAGAGTTGGGGTGGGTGGGGTTGGGTGTGTGAGTATGAGTGTGACTGTGACTGTGTGTGAAATTGGACAGTGTTGTATTGAAATGCAGTGAACGGTTACACAGTTGTAAAGAAGTGGAAGAGAGGAGCCATTTGATTAGAACAAAACCATTTGCGGTTTAGTGCAATTTGTATGCTAGTATATTGACGAGTTTGTCCTTGTCACACTTGTAGACAGATTATAGACAATTGATTTCACTTAAGGGTAAATATGTATATCTTCCTGTCCAATAATTGCATGTTTATTACTATATGGAGGTTGGAGTTATTTTCTTACGGTAACTCACTCAAGTTTTTAACTCTCATATTAATGGTCACTCTGTTAACGATAAATCCTATGTGGTGCTGTTAAATAACTAACGTGTCCCCAAACTACGTTATTTATTATGCCATGTCAACAAAATTAGGGAGTTAGAATTGAGAATTAAATACGTTTATGAAAAAAAGTAATGTGATTTGAGTTTTAGATAGATTTTAGAATTAGGCCCCGTTTGATAGGCGTTATTTTCCAGGGAACTAGAAAAATATTTTCCACTTTCCACATTTTTGGCTGTTTGATAGGCAAAAT
>CAIGRT010032258.1:0-16794 GCA_903798405.1 Fraxinus platypoda
CTGAAATTTAAGTCAGATACTCCCATTGTTTTACAAAACTTTTGTGCAATGATTGAAAATCAATTTGATTCCAAAATCAAAGTAATCAGATCTGATAATGGAAATGAATTTGAAATGAAGCAATTTTACTCTGAAAATGGCATTATTCACCAAAAATCTTGTGTAGAGACCCCTCAGCAAAACGCTGTAGTTGAAAGGAAGCACCAACATATCTTAAACGTTGCAAGGGCCTTAATGTTTCAAAGTTCCATACCAATGAAATATTGGTCTGATTGCGTCCTCACTATAGTCCACCTTATAAACAGAATCATTTCTCCAATTCTTGAAAACAAGACACCTTTTCAACTACTTTTCAAAGTCAAGTCTACATACTCCTACCTTAAGGTCTTTGGGTGCTTGGCCTATGCTTCTACACTCACGCGTAATCGACACAAATTTGATGCTAGAGGCAGGAGATGCATATTTTTAGGGTACCCTTTTGGAATCAAAGGTTACAAGTTGCTAGATTTAGAATCAAACAAAGTCTTCATTTCTCGAAATGTTATCTTTCATGAAGACATTTTTCCCTACAAAGCCTTGGATAATGTCAGTCATCCTACATTGCCTACATTAACTGAAGAATTAGGTGATCAACCATCAATCATAGATGATCAACCATCAGTCATTTATAACTCTACAGAACAAATTTCTCATGCTCATGATCAGTTTTTAGAATCCTTGGATCAATCATCTGGTTCACCTGATCAATCTGAAACCTCCATAGGAATACCTCAAAACATTCCCACAAGTTCTCAGTTGCCTCGAAAATCTAACAGAGATAGAAAACCTCCTTTATATCTGCAGGATTTTGTATACCAACAGGTTTCCTCGCTTCCCAATTCACAGCAGTCCAACAGGAAGAAAGGTCATCTTAAACCAGGTAGTGCGTTTCCCTTGTGTGCCACCCTATCATATGAAAATTATCTAAATCACACAAAGACTTTGTGACCTCCATAATAGCACACATAGAACCCAAAACATACCAAGAAGCTGTTAAACATGTGGAATGGCGCGAAGCCATGAAGGATGAAATTACTGCACTAGAGATAAATGACACTTGGGATGTTACAGATCTGCCTTCTGGAAAGATTGCCATAGGCTGCAAGTGGGTATATAAACTTAAATTCAATGCAGATGGAAGTATAGAACGATGTAAAACTAGGCTTGTGGCGAAAGGATGCACACAACATTCTCCCTTGTAGCAAAACTAGTGACTGTAAGAACACTATTGGCTGTTGCTGCAATCAAAAGATGGTTCTTTCACCAGTTAGATGTGAACAATGCATTCCTACATGGAGATTTAGATGAGGAGGTATATATGCAATTGCCTCCTGGATATTCCAAAGGTAATGAACAAAAGGTCTGTAAGCTTCGCAAGAGTTTGTATGGGCTCAAGAAGGCTTCTAGACAATGGCACTCTAAGCTCTCTTCATTCATCATTCAACAGGGTTTCCAGTAATCCAAATCTGATTATAGCTTGTTTACAAAGTATACTAGGGACTCCTTTACAGCTATATTGGTTTATGTTGACGATATTATAGTGGCAGGCAATAGCATGCAGGTTATTGAGTCCTTAAAGTCATCACTTGATGCCAAATTCAAAATCAAAGATCTGGGGGTACTAAAGTTTTTCCTTGGAATAGAAGTAGCACGATCAGAGAAAGGGATCCACATTTGTCAAAGAAAATATGCACTAGATATCCTTGCTGATTCTGGTATCATTGGAGCAATACCAGCTAAAATTCCATTGGATCAACACATGAAGCTTTCAAAAGATCAAGGTGACTTACTCCATGATCCTTCCATCTATAGGAGACTTGTTGGAAGGCTCCTCTATTTAACCATAACTAGACCTGACCTTGCATACTCAGTACAGCTCCTTAGTCAGTATATGCAAGTTCCCAGAATTCCACACATGAATGCAGCCCATAAAGTATAAAGTATATCAAGCGTGCCCCTGGACAAGGCTTGGTTTACTCCTCTTCGTCCAGTCTACATCTCAGATCTTATTGTGATTCAGATTGGGACCATGCCCCGACACTAGGAGATCCATCACAGGTTACTGTGTCTTCCTTGGGCTGTCTCTAATTTCCTGGAAATCGAAGAAACAGAACACCATCTCTAGGTCCTCTGCAGAAGCTGAGTATAGGGCCATGGCCAGTGTTTGTTGTGAGCTAAGCAGGCTTAGATATCTGCTTAATGATTTACAAATTGATCATCCTCAAGCGGCATCATTAGCTTGTGATAACCAAGCTGCCTTGCATATCGCTGCCAATCCAGTTTTCCACGAAAGGACCAAACATATTGAACTTGATTGCCACTTAGTTCGTGATAAGATCGAAGAAGGAAGCATCACTACTGAACACATGAGCAGTAACACTCAGATTGTAGATGTTTTGACGAAGGCTTTACCTTCAGCGCCCTTTTATTACCATCTGTCCAAGATGGGAGTAGAAGATATCTACTCTCCATCTTGCGGGGGCTGTTAAAATACGACAAAAATCATACAAATGGAACTCACTGCCAACAGGGATTCCAGCAAAGCAGACCATTACCAGCAAGGATAAGGAGAATCAGCTGCCAGCTAAGAATTCTAGAAGCATCGGCT
Organism: Fraxinus platypoda; assembly: GCA_903798405.1. Lineage (NCBI taxonomy): Eukaryota > Viridiplantae > Streptophyta > Magnoliopsida > Lamiales > Oleaceae > Fraxinus > Fraxinus platypoda. The sequence goes on from CAIGRT010032258.1 coordinate 2,648, forward strand.
GAGGGAAATCTGCTTCAATCCAATTTTGTTATGAGTGGAAGCACTTTCTTTTTGCTCAATTTGTTGAAACCAATTTGTACAGCTTGTGTATAGTTTGTTAGGAATATTCTTTCATCATCTATATTAGGATACTACATGTATGTGTAAAATAAGCAGGTTCTTTTGGAATAGAATAGTGAACGTTCCTTCTTGCTTAATTTGTCTTCCTTCTAATTGTTATAGTTTCTTTTACAAATTACTAAGGCTATTCAGGAACAATTTTTTTCCTCGCATGAGTTAGCAAAAGATCGGCCAGAGCAAGAATGCAAGATATAGTCTCGATTTACTTGAAAACATACCATGCAGGGGCTTCCTTGTCAACTTTTGCTCGATTTTTGAAGCACAAAATTCATTCTCTTTCCATTCACTAGGATTTCTTCGGTTTCATCACATGATTCCAATTTAGTAGAACTTGAGCACCAAATTATAATTCTTTCATTCTTGAAGTACCACTATGAAAACTTGAGAAACTAGATTTAACTGTAGGAACGATGAATTTAAGGTTTATTGCTGATAATATGACACATTTGAGGACCGAAAAGCAATTTGGATTTAGTTATAATAAGCAAACAATTCAGACTAAAGTTACATGTTTATGAATTCCATACTTGAGGTACTAGTTTAAATATGCTTATCATTTATAGTTGCATACATCACACTTCCACTTGACACCTATCTAGAGGTATTAATGCAAGTTTGACAAATTTGAGGACGAATTTGCAATCTTGCATATGTAAGGGATTAAGTTGCAATCCAAGAAAGTATTATGAGGTGAGGTTTTTAAAGCTAAATAGTTTTTACATGGTTCAAGTTATGTGACAAAACATATTGGCAACAATTTGGACATGTTCACGAATGCTTAGGGTTTTAGACCTTGTCTAGGAGACTCATGGTCACTTGAAGTTTCTAGACATAAAACATGAAATATGAAGGGGATTAATGCAATTATTACAACGATGCCAAATTGTGATTTGGCGATCACAAGAAATGAGAGTTACAAATTTACATTTATCTTCATGACAAAAATAATTATTTCCTCTCCTTAAATGCAGTGGCCGATTCTCCATCCCTATTTCGGATCCATTTTATTTTCTTGTTTTTAGTTAAACAAGGATAAAGTATTCTTTTACTCCTAGTTCAAAAAAAACTAGTAAGTTGGAAATGAGTGACTACTTTGCAAGCAAATGTGAATTTTTCCAATCAAGTGTACGGATATTAAATAATGAACTTTGATTATTTAAATTTCAAGGTTTATGCAAGTCAAGAAAATAATGAACAAAAGTTTTGGTAAGGCATATTTATGACTTCTAAAGTTGATTTCATAATTTAAATCTTCATACGATGCTCCTAACAATGCACTAAATTTGATATTAAGACGGGTTTAGGATTTTAAATATGAGATTGACATGAACCTAAATTATTTTGTAAGACAACAGAAGTATTTATCTAATTGAGATTGAAATGATCTTACTCAAGAAATGATTGGTCTAATTAAGAATGAAATGATTGATTATTGATGTTAAGTATGTTGCAATATCATTATATTTTTGTTCCAATATGAAATCTTATATGTGTTGCGTGCTATTTTAGACTCACTCAATTTAACTTTACAATGATTCATGTGATTATTAGGGAATAATGTTGGTTGAGGCATTAGAAGATGATGATCATATTTTATAAGACCAACAAATTATATTTTAACTTATTTAAATATGTTTGTCTTATGGATTAAACTACTTATACACACAAAGTGTACATCTTGATTGCATCTTGATTGACACCCCTTATATGTCAAAATTCTGGTAGTTGATTGAAAAATGTGTTCTCAATATCAATATGCCAAAATCTGCTAACTCGCGTGAGTATAAACCATTGTATCAACCATTATGTACATGTAGCATAGTCATTGTCTTATTATATAGCAACCTGCATATTTCCATGTTACATAACATAATTTTTAAAGAATATGTTAAATTCTTAAAATATACAGTTATGTTTTATTACGTTGCAAAATGTTTTTGTAGTTTTATGACTTGATATTTTAATGAGCAACTATGTTATATTTTGTTGCTATTTTCCTGCAAGAGTACATTATCATTAATAAGTAATAAAGTAAAGAATTAGAGTATCATCCCTAAGAGGATTTATTATTGACTATACTTCAAGTAAAACTAGTTTCAACAAATTATACACAACTAAGATTAGAGTTTTGAGTTTCATTTTTTTAAATTAACAGTTCAACTATGCAAACTAATAATAATAAGGCTTATTGGCACAAAACTTTCCTTACCTTTGATCCTATTGTGCAATACCTCATATCCTTTCATATTGGCGAAAAATCTCCTTATATGACATTTGATATGCGATAGACCTCTTGCCTTCATATCCCCCATGCTGTTGCCGTTAAATCAACATAAAAGATGCCAAAATGAATAATTTTAAAATGGAAAACAGTCTTTCCATACACATCTACACCAACCATCCCCCACGTTCATCTTCTTCCCCAGTCTCCCCCACCCCACCACCCCAATCAAAAGTGCAATTTTGCAGGTTGCAAACTTCACGAAATGGCTGAATTTTTGAATCCTTATCCTAACCAAATGGAACCTGCTATAATGGTGAAGCTCGACAACCTGGAAAAAATCTTGTGTCTCTTCCTCACGCACCACCGTTCAAGCAAAAGCAGAGAAGTTCTCTCATTTTTGGTCCGTGGATTGGGTGGTATCTCTCAAGGTTCCTTCTTCTGTAAAACACGAAGTTTTCCCAAGTTGTAGTATTCAATACACTTTTCCCCCGATCCTTCGCGTTTTACAAAGAATGAACCTTGTGAAATACCACTTACTATTGAATTGGAGGTTTGTCATCATTGTAACATTAGTATAGTTTCTAATACCTCTTAGTTTTTATCAATTTTTTCCTTTTGGGTTTGATTAGAGTCTTATTCAACTTTGACATGATTATAGGCCTACTTGGTCATTATGAATTGCTACTTATTTTCCATTTTCACTTCGTTTTCGTCTTCTAAATGGAAAGTAACCGGATTGAAATGAAAGGGTTACTTATGTTATACATTTTGTCTATCATTTCTCACTTATAGATGATTAAACTTTTCTTTATTGTTTTTTTTTTTTTTCAATTTTGGGTATGTGAGCGAATGGTGCCACCTTGTTTATTTGTGAAGAAATTATTATCTTGTATATAAATGTGTGAGAAATGTACATAAGATATATAAAAGAAAAAGCCTACCGGGATAGAGTACATACCACTCAATATCTTCCTAGAATAAGCCTAGATGCAACCTGCAGGACATGGAAAGGATAGCAACACTTTGAAATTAAGGTAGGAAGTGGGCTCTCAAAATTAAGGCAGGCATGGCTACTATAAACGTGGCTGCAGTGAAGTAAGAGAGTGAGTGACCTCCGATACTCACCCTCAAGCTGGATCAATGGGATTAATTGAGCCAAGCTAGAAAAGCAGTTGTTGAAAATGAGTAAACGGTAGAGCTTTGGTAAAAAGATCTATCAAATGATCTTGGCTACGGGTGTAGTGAGTTTCAGTGGTGGAAGCAAACATTTTGAATTAGGGGGATACAATCAAACTTGTAAAAAAGTTGCGAAAAAAATAAAGGATTTGATATGTTATTACAATTATTCTTTAAGCGATCTCATACTTTGATAACGTTCCATAATTACATCATTTTCAATATTGTCACATCATTCTCAATATATGCAATAAAACTATTATTTAACAATTGATCTCCGATTGTGCAAACGATTTTTGACATAAGTCATCGTAGAAAATGCTCTTTCAACTATAGCAGTAGCTACGAAAAGAACTAATGCTAATGTCACAAGCTTGAATACAAATGGATACAAGTTCTCATATCAAGAATATATGTACTAGTTGATCAACATGTTCCAAGATATCTACCGTGTCAAAATCTACCTGATAATACTCACATAGTCGAATCACTTTGTTTTTGTCAAAATCAACAAATGAATTATTTGGACACAAACACGTAACACAAAGAAGTAAGTCACTGTCGACCTCATAAAAATGATCATTTAACTCTTGAAGTTGCATATCGATGATAGCATAAAACACTTCCACGCGAAATTGATGCAAATTTGTTACCGTATCACACCGTGAACGACCTAAAGTTATGAACATATCATCCATATTGGGAACATTGATCTCGTGAGTTTCACATAATGAACAAACCATTCCAAAAAAAGAATCTCATCCATCACCCCTCGTAGTTTGGAGATGTGCTTTACATAATTGCACTTATCTCATGGCATTGACAATATCTTAATCTTTTCTTTGTAACGCTTTAGACAATTCATTTGAAATTNTGTAGATTAAATGCAAATTCAAATTTTAACATCAACTCCAATAAAATACACGGACCACCAATTGTTCCGGAACTTGTAGTGTCAGTAGCAATCATCTCAACAACATCAACCGTGGTTGAAAATATGACAATCAAGTTATTTAAACAACAGTAGTGAGAGTCCCAATGTGTATCACCAGAACGCTTAAGAGTATTTTCTTGATTGAGACCACATCCACTTGATATTTCACCAACACCGATTGATTCAAGAATTTTCAATCTTTGTTTCTCTCGAATAAGATCACCTCATTTAGTCGATCCTCCTACAACATTCACCAATTTGTGCCACAACTGCAAGAGCTAGTTGAAGCATTCATAACACCAATAAATTGTTCCAATACATGCCAATTCTTCACATAATGAATGACAACTGACATTTGCTCCTTCATTGAAATGTCTCGAGATTCATCAACTATAATAGAAAACAAGTTATCACCAATATCTTTGATAGTCACATTTAGAATTTCAGAAGTAATATCACTCACAATATCTTTATGAACCTGTGGTGATGTTAATCAGAGATTTTCAGGTGCATTCGGCAAAGAACCGACCTTAATTTTAGCATTATGATTACATAATGAATACAATAGTTCAAGAAAGTTACGCTGATTATTTGAATCTTCAGATTCATCATGTCCACAAAAGGCCAACCCTTATCATAGGAGAAATCGAACACAATTGATTGATGCATTCAAACGAATTCGGTACTCTATCCGAGCTTGATGTGATTGCTTTAAAAGACAGGATTGAATGCTTTGTTCTTGATTCTTGAATGATTCATACTTGACCCGAGCCTGATTGTGAACACTACCTGATGCCCCAACGTGTTTTCTAATCATTTCCTTCTTTTTCCAATTCGAGAACCCGCCATCAACAAATGAACCACCACTTGAACTAAAAAGATAGCAGTAGAAGTAAAATACAGCATATTTTGCTATACCGTATTCCAACTAGGATGTTCATTAGACCATGAAACATAAAATCGTCTATCTTTATTACCCATGCTTGTACGTGGAAATTCATGAATGCGAGATTGACAAGGACCCCTTTGCACATATTCTCTTCTTATTACATCTCAAACATGAGCATCATAATTTTGCATTGGAACTCTCAATCCTGAATCCGAAGGAAGCTGTGCAACATCAAATTCAAGCCTTTCATCCATAACATCCTCGGCATTAGTTTCAATCTGAACATGTCCAACATCAAGTTCGTCCTTTTCATTCCTATCATCCCCACCATCCTTTTTATTTCCAACATCAGTTTCATCCCTTTTATCTCAAACATTCATTTCATTAATATTTTGTTCTTCACTAGACAACGGAAATTTACGTTTAAAGTTTTTTCCATAACTGATACAAACAATAAAATAAACTCAATACAAATAGAGTAAAGGAAATTATTGAACCAGTAACAATTTAAATTTTGCCATAAATTCTATTGATTCATAAAACCAAATACATAACAATAATGAAAAGAGAAATTAAATTTTAAACATCCACAATCTTAGATTTTTAATCTATGAATTACAAAGACAAATATTGGAGGTTAAACTCGCTTACCTTTAAAATAGATAAATCGGTGCTGGTGGTCGTGGCACAAGCAGCGGTTTGAGATGAAAAAGTGAATGAAATCAAAATTTTGATTCCTGAATGGTGGAATTGGTCAATTTGGCATAGTGCAAGTTTGAATTGTGTTGTGGTGGGTTTGGCTCTTTGTGGGCTTTTATTATTTATTGTTGTGGTGGGTTTGGTAGAATTGGTCGATTGATATAGTGCAAATTTGGGTTGTTTAATTTCACGAGCTTTTATTAATTATTTAAAAAAAATTGAAAAGTTGGTGGGTCACATGCCCCACTGTGACCCATCGTCCTTCCATCACTGGTGAGTTTGAATAACCTTGGACTGAACTTAAGCACGAATGCAGTGGCAGTCAACCTCAATGTGTTTGGTCCATTTATGAAAAGGGAGTAGAAACAATGTACATAACAGCCTGATTATCACACATAAGAGTCATTGGTTGTGAACTGAGAAATCCTAAAGTAGAGAGAAGATCCTTGAGCCAAATAAGTTCACATACAGTGGGAGCAATAGCCCTATACTCAGCCTCTGCACTGGAACAAGTACTCAAGGTTTGCCGCTTGCTTTTCCATGTAACCAAGTTGCCTCCAACAAAGGTACAAAAACTAGTTATAGATTTACGATAGAGTTCCCAACCTAGTCAACATCTATGTAACCGAGAATTTGTATATTTAAATTGTTCGTCATAAGAACGCCTTGATCGATAGAGAACTTCAGGTACTGCAGAATGCGCTTAAGCACTTGAAGATGAGCAATAGTTGGATAATGCATGACTAGACTGATCGCAAAATGTGATATCTGGTCTAGTTATAGTAAGGTAAATGAGTGTACCTACTAAACATTGATAGTAGCTTACGTAGTTTGCTATCAAAAGGTGTTCTAGCGGGTTTGGAGTCCTCCATTTCAGCTTCTTGGAGCAAATCGATAATATATTTCCTTTGGTTGAGGAATAAAGCTTTGGAAGAATAGTCATTTCAATGGCAAGGGAATATTTCAGAAAATCAAGATCTTTGATAACAAAATTTTATCTAGGAGAACATTTGAGAGCTTCAGTTTCACCAACATTGTCACATGTAATAATAAGATCATTCACATAAATAAGGATAATTAACTTGCCCACTGATCCAATGCAAACAAAAAGAGAGAAATTAGCATTACAACATTTGAACCCAACTGCTTCAAGAATGGAGCTTAGTTTGGCATACCATACACGAAGAGATTGTTTTAACCTATAAATTGATTTATGAAGCTTACAAATTAAAATTTGATCGTGTGATTGAAGATGGCAGGGATGAAGCTTCATGTAAACTTCTTCTTCAAGATCTCCATGTAAGAGTGTGTTTTTAACGTCCATTTGGTAAAAATGCAATGCATGGTTAACGACAATAGATAATATGAACCTCACAATATTCATTTATCCACAAGAGCAACGGTCTCTTTATAGTCAATACCAAAGGGTTGTGTAAATCCACGAGCTACTAACCGAGCTTTGTGCCTTTCAACTAAGCCATCTGAATAAAAATTAGTCTTATATATCCATCGACTCCCAACAACCCTTTTTCCCTGAGGTAATGGAACAACATTCTACATTTTATTTGCATCCAAAGCTTGCATTTCTTCTGCCATAGTATTCTGCCATTCACTTGATAGATTTGCCTCTTGAAATTTTCTTTGTTCTTGAACATTGGAGATTTTACTCAAAAAATAGCATGAGAAGATGAGACCATATGATATGTAAGTGAATTGGTTACTGGATATCATGCATGATCACTTACATAATAATGTAGCTTTGGTGGTGGATGTTTCTCACATGTAGAATTTCTTCTGACTAAGGACTAGAGGCGACGGGGAAAAGTCCACGTAAGGCACTGAACTAGACGACTCAGAATAATTATCTTCAAGAATGACAGTGGGGTTATTGACTTCATAATCATCATGATAAAGAGTTGGAGCAGCATAGTCAAGGTTGATGTTAGAAGTAGGCAAGGGAAGAAGATCAAGAACAAGCTTCCCTGACCACTATTTTCTAAAGATTTATTGAAATAAGGTGTTCCATCTAATATCACGTGATACAACAACTTTCTTGGTGATAGGATTGTAGGACTTGTATCCCTTTGTATGGATGAGTACCTGCAAAACAAACATTTAACAGCTCGAGAATCGAGTTTATCACAATTTAGTACTTGAATATGAATATAAACTATGCATCCAAAGACTTTTAGGTGAGACAAATCAATCTTTCTATCCTTCATCACTTCATAGGGAGAATTGAAATCTAGCACACGGCTAGACAATCGGTTAATAAGATCACTAGCAATAAGAATACCTTAAGACCAGAACTTCTTGGGCACGTTCATTTGAAACATTAGGGCTCTAGTTTTCTCGAGCAAAACAAATTTTTTTCTTCCTGCAATGCCACTTTGTTGAGATGTTCCAACATAACCTATTTGGTGTATAATTTCATGTATGCTCAAATATTGTGACATGTTATTAGACATATACTCGGGCTATTATCGAACCTTAAGGTGTGAATGGTGGTTGAAAATTGTATGGTGACTAGTTGATGAAAATCCTGTAATGCATTCAACAATCCACACTTAAATTTTAAAAGATATAACCAAGTAATCCTTGAATAATCATCAACAAAGGTTACAAGATATTTGTATCCATCAAAATATTCAAAAACTAGACCCCAAATGTCAAAACGTACAATTTCAAACAACTTGTTACACTTAGACATAGAAGTGTCAAAATGCAACATAGTAGACTTTGACAAGTGACAAATGTCACAAATCATGGAGGTTTTACAAAAAATTGGAAACAACTTTGACAACACTAGATCAGAAGGATAAGCCAAACGTTGATCTTATGTAGGATAGGAACTAACTTGTAAACTTTTGAATTTGGGGATCTTTTAATAGATAGTACAGTCCATTTAGGTAAAAGCCATCACCAATCTTCTTCTTGGTGGCAATGTCCTGGAAAAAGGCAAGGCAATTGATAAGAGATGACAAGGAAATGAAGGAACATAAAGAAAAACTAACTCTACATTTTTTTGAAATCAACTCGATTTTTCCTTTCCCTAAAACTAAAGCACCTTTACCATTAGCAACTGAGATTTGAGATGGTTTGGACAATTTTTCAAAATCATGTAAATGTGACATTTGACTAGTCATGTGATCTGTGACACCTGAATCTATTATCCAATAATAATGCACAATGCTAACTTGAAGGGAAGTAGAGAAAACCTTTAAAAAACCTGGAATGTTATGGGATGATATGCCATCAATCTCAGGAAGAAATCCCATTAATTTACCAAATAGGGCAATAGAGTTCTCGGGTCCAGAAGTGGTCACTTGTTCACCATCACCATTCCAATTGTTTTGTTTTTGAAGATAAACGAAAAATTCATTGATCAGGGTGGCAGCATGAGACAAGCAACGACATGGTTTGCTTTGTGAGTTAAAATCTGTGAATTTTTCCAATGACTCTTACTCTCTTTTGAGGACTTTGGTTTTAGTTTTGGATGCAAAACCCAACACCTTTCCCTTGTGTGACCAATCGTATCACAATATGTACACTTCAAGTCCAGGCTCTTACCCTTATAGTTTTTTTCATTAGGAATCCTGTGAGTGGACACACATGCCCTAGTTTCTAGCATATTATACTTTATTTCAAGGTTCATCACCTTTCAACTAGTTTCTTCTCATTGAATTGTGGCACAAATGCTTGGAAAAGATCACAGGTCTTCAGAGTTTGAGCTAAGACTAGCTAAGAGTTCGAAGATTTTGTCCTCCTTATCTCTCTTTAACAGAATGGTGGAATCAGTGGTGTGAGGGCAATACACATCTAACTCATTCTACATATTCCTTAATTTACCAAGATGTTGGACACTTGACTTGCCTGCTTGTTGGAGCCCTGAACCATCCTTCTTGAGTTGAGAAACACGAGTTGGATTATTATAGTTGTCATACATTTCCTTGACGTTTTTCCACAGATCAAAAGAAGAAGTAAATGAAAATTTCAACAATTTTCTTGTCTATATAATTAAGAAGCCAGGACGTGACCAATCGGTCTTTGCACAACCATAACTCATAGGTAGATGAGCACTCATCTGGAGCTTTTATGCTTCCATTGATATAGCCGAGCTTCGATCTTCCGCTAAAAGCAAGATAAATATCTCTTGACCAAGAGAGATAGCTAAACTAATTCAATAAAACTGAACTGAGTCTTCGATTTGGTTTAACCTCAACTTCAACAAGACTTGGAAATGGAGAAGTAATTGAGATTTTAGCATCAGGACTATGAAAGTTTTCTTCATTCATCAGGAATACAGAGAAAAAATAGTGAATGAAATTATTTAGAGACATGTCCGGTTAAGGATTTGACTCTGATACCATGAAGGAATTTCTATCGTTGTATATAAATGTGTGAGAAGTGTACATAAGATATATAGAAGAAAAAGCCTACAGAGATTGAAGAAAAAGCCTACAGAGATAGAAGAAAGACCACTCAATCTCTTCCTTGAATAAGTCTAACTGCAGCTTGTAGGACATGGAAAGGATAGCAACACTACTAGAATTAAAGTAGGAGGTAGGCTCCTGGAATTAAGGCAGATATGGCCGTAGTGAAGTAAAAGTGAGTGACTTCCAATAATCTGCTAAATAATTTAATGGACTTTTCTTATTCATAATAAGATCAATGACATGTTAGGTTCCTGTGGTTGGTTACTAGTAGACCATGATCTAGATGTTGCAGTTGATTTTATTGCTCCTGAGATTCCAGGTCAGTATATTTCATATTGGAGGATTGCCTCCCATACTGGCCAAAAGTTTGGACATTGAGTTCTCATCCATGTAGGGCAAAGTTTTGTTAACAACACTATTTACTTTAGTTAATGTTTTACTTTCTGACAGAGTATATTTTGGCAATCCCTTTGCATTCTATTGGTTAATTCTTCTATTAAAGATCCTCTACACGAAAGAATTCATAACTTGAATCTTAATTTTCCTCCTCCAAGAAATGACTTAACTAGTTCCAAAATTGTAAATGTAGATCTGAACCCATGTTTACAAACAGTCACCCTGCGTCCATTAAGACCAATGACACCATGGAAGTAAGAGAACCAATGGTTAATGTACAGCCAAACAATGAGCACAAGAAGAGGTTTACCACTAATAATAGCTTGTTGTTTGGCAAGGTTTCTGTGTCATACTCTGTTAGAATTTGGGTGTGACTCGAATTCCCTGTTGAAGTAATTGAAGAATTCTAATTGAAGTGCACGTCAAGAATAATTCAGTTTGGAACTCTATTGGAGTCATATGTCAAGTTGAAGTTCTATTTTGGAAGCCCATTGGGAGCTGTAATTTGTTTTGAACTCGATTTTTTGGTATCCTGCTTCATCAACAACTCTACTAGGAGAGTTTGGATATCCTCTACATGTTTCCTATAAATATTAGGCTCTTCTATATAATTTTATAGTATGAAAAAAGAGATTACTAGAACTTTAGGATCAATTGTATATTTTTACATTATTATTGGTGCAATAAAATTTCCTAATTCCTCTGCCATATTTTCTTGTCTTCTTTTATTATTTTGCTCGTGATCAAATACTTCATTATTGTGTCATATAACTTCAACATCTCAATCCAGTGGTTGGTTTCATATCAAGTGGTATCGAGCGATACGTAACCATTGAATTCTCAACAATTTGTATCAGAGATTCTGGGCATAATTAACATAACCAGTGGTATCAAAGCCTAGGTTCAGCATTTCCGCAAGAGCACAGGTTTGATTTGTTCGAGGTTTTTTTGTTCGTAGTGGCTTCCATGAAGTATGAGATTCCACTTTTGGATCGGAGCACTAATTTTCACTATGGCAGGTTAAGATGCATACAGTACTCGCACATCAGGATTTGGATGATGCGTTGTTGGGAATTGCAAAGATGCCCACAATTTTGACCGCGAAGGAGAAATTATGAAAAGATAAGAAGGCAGTTTCTCATATTCATCTTCATCTATTGAATATAATTCTTCAGGACATTTTGAAGGAGGGTTCAACAGCTATTTTATGGTTGAAGTTAGAGCAATTGTGTATGACTAAAAGTCTTACAAGAAAGTTGCATCTCAAACAGTGTTTATACTCTCATCAAATGGCAGAAGAAGGATCATTGGAAGATCACTTGGTTGTATTTAAAGAGATCGTCACTAATTTAGAAACTTTGGAAGTAAAGTATAATGAATAAGATTTGACCTAGATCCTATTGTGTTCGTTGCTCGCTTCGTTTTTTTCATTTAGAAACACAATCATGTATAGTCGTGATACTCTATATGATGCTTTGTTTTCAAAATAGAAGACAAAGAATCTGATTCAGAGGTCAGAGATGGAGAAGGCCTTGTTGCTCATGGTGGTCCTGGAAGGGGCAGATCGAAGTTCAAGTTTAGTAATCAGATTTGTAACTTTTGCAAGAAGAAGGGACACTTGAAGAAGGTTTGCTACAAATTGCAGAATAAAGAAAGGTTGGCTGCAAGTCAATATGGGAAGCAATCAGAGACTTCAAGTGAAGCAAACCTCATAGAGAACATTGTAAGTGAGGGAGATCTCTTGGCTATTTCTGACATAGAGTCTAAACCAAAGGAGGATTTGATTTTGGATTCAGCGTGTATGTTTCAGATGTGTCCTAATAAGGACTTGTTTACCACATATGAAATCACTTTCAAAAGCGTCGTGGTTATGGGAGACCACACACCTTGTCGAGTTGCTGAAATTGGTACGGTCAGATTAAAGCTATTTGATGGGACACTTAGAACACTTAGCCAAGTTCGACATGTTTCGAATTTGAAGAAGAATCTCATCTCGTTGTCTATAATTGATTCAAAAGATTATGAGTTATTTGGTAGAGGATGAGCTTTGAAGGTTTGTAAGGGTGCCCAGGTTTTGTTGGAGGGACAAAAATGTCTCAGTTATACATCTTGTAGGGTCGTGCAAAATCTAAAAAAATCAATCAGCACGGTTCAGTACCGTGGTGGACATCCAGTTTGGTACAATACCTTTAAGAGCTTGTAAAGGGTCGGATTTGAAAAACACTACTCAGTGGAGTTCAGGAGATATTGATAACGCCGTTTTGCCACCATCACCTGTGGTGCAATTGTATTCAATTGCTAGGGACGGACCCTGTGGAAAAAGGTATGTGGATGCTGATTTTGTTGAGCATGCTTTCTGCTAAAACGTGTACAGTCTACCAAGGGGCCTTCTTTAAAAGTATTTGGGTTTGATTCTGCTTTGGGGTATGTTACAGTCAAGTTTGGTGAATTTTAAAATCATTTGATATTTTTTGGGAATCTAAGGTAATTCTGCAAAGTGCTGATTCATATGAAGAGGTAAAGTATTTTGTGTTGGTTGGAGAAATCAATTTTGGTTATTGTTGAAGAGTTGGTTCATTCCTTGCAGACGGATTTTCTTCTCCAAGTGAAGAATATTTTGGAGCTTTGTTCATTGCAGTGGAGTTCGTGTCAAGGTGGAGATTGTTAGAATTTGGTGTGACCCGAATTCCTTGTTGAAGTAATTGAAGAATTCTAATTGAAGTGCATGTTAAGAAGAATTCAGTTTAGAATGCTATGGAGTCCTATGTCAAGTTGAAGTTCTATTTTGTATTTTGAAAGCCCATTGAGAGATGTAATTCATTTTGGACTCGATTTTTTGGTATCATGTTTCATCAATAACTCTACTATGAGGGTTTGACCATCCCCTACATGTTCCCTATAAATATTAGGCTCTTCTATACAATTCTATAGTGTCAGAAAAGAGATTACTAGAACTTTAGGATTAATTATATATTTCTCTATTATTATTGGTGCAATCAAATCTCCTAATTTCTCTGTCATATTTTCTTGTCTTCTTTTATTCTTTTGCCACCCTATATGTAATGCCCCGAAAATTTTCAGAGAATAGAATTTAATTTTGTATGCTATATTTTAATGTTTTGAAAAGTTAGGGACTAGAATGATATATAGCAATTTCAATTTTTATTTGGGTCATATATTTAAATTTTGACCGAGTATGATAAGTATATGAATATTAGGCTCGTTAGATAGATTGTAATTAATCATGTGTTTTCGGCTCGAGAAAAAGTTAAT